>CAUYPK010024040.1:0-124896 GCA_963574355.1 Loris lydekkerianus
TATACTTAGAGAACCCTAAAGACTCAACCACAAGATGCTTGGAAGTCATAAAAAAATATAGTAATGTTTCAGGATATAAAATCAATGTCCACAAGTCAGTTGCCTTTGTATATGCCAACAACAGCCAAGATGAGAGGTTAATTAAGGACTCAACTCCCTTCACCATAGCCCCAAAGAAAATGAAATACTTAGGAATATACCTAACAAAAGAGGTGAAGGACCTCTACAAAGAAAATTATGAAACCCTAAGAAAGGATATAGCAGAGGACATTAGCAAATGGAAGAACATACCATGCTCATGGCTGGGAAGAATCAACATTGTTAAAATGTCTATACATTTATCAGAGCAATTTATCAATTCAATGCCATCCCTATTAAAATACCAACATCCTACTTTTAAGTCTTGGAAAAAATGATTCTGCATTTTGTATAGAACCATAAAAAAAAAAAAAAAACCTGTATAGCTAAGGCAATTCCTAGTAATAAAAACAAAGCCAAGGAGTATCACCATACCAGATTTTAGGCTGTATTACAAGGCCATAATGGTCAAGACAGCATGGTACTGGCACAAAAATAGAGACATAGACATTTGAAATCAAATAGAAAACCAGGAAATGAATCCAAGAACTTACAGCCACCTAATCTTCGATAAACCAAACAAGAGTGTTCACTGGGGGAAAGATTCCCTATTCAATAAACGGTGCTGGGAGACTTGGATATCCACATGTAAAAGATTGAAACTGGACCCGTACCTTTCTCCACTCACAAAAATTGATTCAAGATGGATAAAGGAATTAAATTTAAGGCATGAAACAATAAAGATCCTCAAAGAAAGAACAAGAAAAACATTGGAAGATATCAGCCTGGGGGAAGATTTTATGAGGAAGACTGCCGCGGCAATAGCAACAGCAATAATAAACAAATGGGATTTAATTAAATCCAAAAGTTTCTGTACAGCCAAGGAGATAACAACCAAAGCAAATAGACAACCTATCCAATGGGAAAGGACATTTGCATATTTTGAATCAGACAAACGCTTAATAACCAGGATCTATACAGAACTTCAATTAATCCACAAGAAGAAAACCAACAATCCCATATATCAATGGGGAAGAAAGATGAATAGAATCTTCCTCAAAAAGACAGATGAAAGACCAGCAAACATATAAAAAAATGCTCATCATCCCTAATTATTAGAAAAATGCAAATTAAATCCACCCTGAGATATCACCTAACCCCAGCAAGAATGGCCTATATCACAAAATCTCAAAACAGCAGTTGCTGGCATGGATGTGGAGAGAAAGGAACACTTTTACACTGCTGGTGGGAACCATTTTGGAAGGAAGTATGGAGAAACCTCAAAGCACTCAAGCTAGACCTCCTGTTTGATCCTGCAATCCCATTACTGGGCATCTATCCAGAAGGAAAAAAGCTTTTTATTAAAAAGATATTTGTACTAGGCTGTTTATTATAGCCCAATTTACAATTGCTAAAATGTGGAAACAGCCTAAATGCCCTTCAACTCAGCAATGGATTGGAAAGCTGTGGTATACCATGGAATATTATTCAACTATTTTAAAAAAGGGAGATTTTGCAGCATTTGTACTAACCTGGATGGAGGTGGAACACACTATCCTTGCTGAAGCATCACAGGAATGGAGAAGGATACATCCTGTGTATTCAACTTTGATATGAGAACAATTAATGACATTTAATGACATAGTGGGGCATGGGGGAAGGGGTGATCACACAGAGAAAGAGGAAGGGGGTGAGGATAAGGAAAAGGAAAAAAAGAAAGAAAATAGTGACTAATTCTCATATAAATTGGATTTGATTTTGACTAAAAGTATATTACTTAAACAATAATTTTTACTTCAACTTGTTACTATGTTGTTTAGGATACCGGATACTGCCTCCTCATTTATAAGTGAATTATGTTTGTCATTTCCCCTTTATAATAATAATTTTTTTCTAATTTTAACATCAGGTATATGCAGATTAAGTAGAATGATTTTGAAGTATTTCCTCTTTTTCCATTGTGTATTCAATTTGGCATGATCTATTTTTTGAAATTATCTTTTATCTTCATGTATAAATATTAGTTGTCTATTCTTTGATACTTTGGGGAAAAAATAATAAGAAGTAGTTAATTGATGACTCCATACTGAACCCCAGAATCAAAGCATTCTCTAATAGACATACTCTTATTTGACGATGTAAATGTTACTTTCTTTGCATTACTATTATTATTATTATTGCTTAATACTTCATTGCAGCAATCGTCTGATTTCTTTTCTAAATGTATTTGTCTTCATTCGTTCTTTATGAGGTTTTTGTTTCTGGTCCCTATCTTAAACATTGTTATTGTTGTTAAAGTTTAAGCCTTTTTTAAGTGGTTTAAAAAAAAAAAATGGAAGCCTAATGAAAAATGGAAGCCATATTTTCACATGTATATGTGAAAATAAAATAAATAAATAAATGTACCTAGAAATTCTAATTTGTAAATTTCTATTTCTGAGTCCATACTCCAGCTTGCCTCATTCGTTATCTGTTCCTAATATCCTTGAGACTTCCCACTATAAAAAATCTTCTTTTAGCAAGTTAGAGTGATATCCTGATTTTTGCATCTTATGTGACTTGACCAAATGGTTTCTCATTAGGGGGAAGAACTAAGAAAATAAACCTCAGTGAGCTATCAGAATTGGTTTTCGTAAGCCAAGCCTGATTTCTTTCCTGGTTCTCATGCTCCTGGTTAGATCTCTCTTCCTCTATGTTATAAAATAAAGAGCATAGTATGATAGATCCCTAACTATCAGGTGTCTCCAAATCAGACAGTAACATAAGAATTATAAAAATGTATTCAGGATTTGTATAATCCAGCAATTTCACTCCTTAGTATTTATCCAAAAGAGCTGAAACCCATGTCCACACAGAAACATGAGCATGAGTGTTTACGGCAGTTTTATTCATAATTGACAAAACTTGGAAGCAATCAAGATGTCAGACAGTAAATTATTATATCAAGCTAATGGAATACTATTTATCCCTAAAAAGAATTTAGTATCAAAACTCAGAGGAAGACTATGGAGACAGTTCAAAGATAAGTGGTTGACAGGAGTTGGGGGTGTGGGAGGAATGAACAGGCAGATCACAAAGGATTTGGGGCCAGGGGAGCTACTAAATATGACAATACAATGATGAATCGTGTCATGATGAATGTGCCCAAACCCACAGAGTGTACAACAGAAGGGTGAACCGTAATGTAAATTACGGACTGTGGTGACAATGATGTGCCAACGAAGGTTCATCAATTTTAAGAAATGTCCTCATCTGGTGAAGGAACTTGAAAGCATGGGAGGCTACGCATGTGGAGGGCAAGGGATACATCACTGTCCCTTCTGATCAATTTTGATGTGAACCTAAAAGTGCTCTAAAAAATAAAGTCCATTAAAAAATACATTCATGCAGACACTGGCAAAAAAAAAAAAAAAAAAAAAAAGCCACATGTTAGTTCTATTCCTGATACTATTTTATTGCCTAAAATACATACAATAACTGACATAAAAATTACCTAATTCAAACTGATATACAATTGATAGGCTAGAATCAACTTGTTCACATGCTTCCACAGTGTTTCACCAGAAACTGAGACATTAAGTCTGTTGTGATATGTTGTTTTAGTTAAAATATATGAAAAAAACTGGCCTGGCACAGAGATATGGGAAAAGGATTCCTCAGACCTCCTAAGCGGATCTCAAAAACTCCATTAGTTCCTAGATTATACTTTGAGACCCACTGTTTTACTTATATATAGATTATTTATAAATAATAGGTAAGATGTTGTTGTGTGTAAGTTTATATTTACTTAATGGTAACATAATGAATAAACGATCATGAAACTTTCTGACGTCTATCAGGCTGATATGTACTCATATGTATGTCACTGCTCTACAGTAACTCAAACATTATGTTATTATTGGGGGGTACATACATCAGCACCAATGAAACAAATCGGAGATCCAATGATAGAAATCTAAGCTTACATAGAAACTTGGCTTATGCTGGAGAAGTAATGGTCTGATTAACATCTATACAACTCCACATCCAGTTTCTCAATAGATGTATGTGCTAATCATTACCAAGGAAAAGAAGATATAGACATGTGGAAGAAGCAAATCTAAAGTAAATCAGGTGCTGAACAGAAGAATAGAGACAAGGAGGGTAGATAGTATAGATTCCCGCTAGATGACCACCTCTTCTGACATGGACCATGGCTACTAGCACACATCTAGCCCTTCAGAAAGCAAATAGTCTGAACTAACATGTCATTTATTTTATTTTCTTGTTCTTTGTAATTTGGTTTTTAATTGTATATGCAGCAGTTTTCAACCTGTGGGTCGTGGTCCCTTTTTAACAATGAAAATATACTGTGGCATTAGGAAGGTTGAGAGCCACTGACTTAAGGTGTACAAAATAATGTGTGCGTATGTGTC
The DNA here is from genome assembly GCA_963574355.1 of Loris lydekkerianus. Taxonomy (NCBI): domain Eukaryota; kingdom Metazoa; phylum Chordata; class Mammalia; order Primates; family Lorisidae; genus Loris; species Loris lydekkerianus. Next base: position 4,494 of record CAUYPK010024040.1, read on the forward strand.
CATACTCACAGTGAAGTAATTACAACACTCAAGCAAATTAATATATCCATTAAGTCATATAGGTATCTTTTTTCTTTTCTTTCCCTCTTATATTTCTTTCTTTCTATGGTACTGGTACCTCAATGTACTCTCTTAGCAAATCTATTTTCAGCAAACCTTTTAGGGAGATTGATTGGGAGGTTATGTGAAATAGACTAAAAAAAGGCATACTGTTGAGATTGTAGGACTAGTAAATTGTTTACTAAGAGTAAAGTACGTACCAAAACAAAATTTCTTATGTCATTTCTCTCTAAAACAATCCATTTATTTCAGATGTTTTTGAATTGTCATTCAGCTTTGACACAGAAGATAACTGTCACAAATCTCCATTGTATTCTAGCTCTTAACAAATAGCAAATTTAAAGAACTTGTTCTTGTTAATCAGCTAATCCTAAAAACCAGTCTTTAAATATTTCATTAAATATATGATTCTTTAAGCAAAATGAATGTCACATTTCTCAGGTCACTGTCACCTTTTCAGAGAGCACAGGGACATGCAAAGAAGTCCTGTACCATTCCAGTGAAATTGGCACTGGGGAAACAAAGCAAAAATTTGCTTCTTAATTTATGACATTTAAAAACAATATCTAACAAATGATGTGAAAGTGATAAAAAAAAAACCTTGCCCATGTGTAATACTAATTTATCTGAGACCTTTTGCCTTAATTTTAAAAAGCCCAGTTGATTACAAACAGCATCATTAAATCCTGTGCTGATCCCAAAAGTGACTCAGGAGTGAAATCGTTAAACCAGCCAAACTGTGAATCTCCCATTCATGCTTCAACCAGAATAATTGTAGTCTTAACTCATTTATATATGAGATTTGGGTAAATTTACATGTTAAGAAAGATTCTTTTGACTTGAAAAAAATAGATTAAAAAAATAAAAAATGTTGACCAAATAAAATATGAAATCACTCAACATGGAAATTTCCACCTATATGAATTTATTCCATTATGGGATGGAATATCATATGATATGAATGATAGATATTAATTCTAACAATATTCAGATTGGTAAACAAGTATATTCTCTACAAATTTTATAAATATATTGTACCATTTTAGACTCAGTAGTCCTGATAAAATAATAACATGTTACTAGCAGTGACCTTTATTTTCTTCAAAGATTTTTTTAAAATTACAGATTAATATGAGTGTACAGATGTTTAAATTGCACTGTTTTCAATTCTAAGGTAAAGTTCAAGTTGTAGTTGAGCCCTTAACCCAGGAGGCCTAAAGGGCACTCTCACACTGTGCACCTTAGGTGAGATCCCCAAATTGCCCTCCCACTCCCTCCTCTTCTTCCCTCTCCCTTGCTACACTGTGTTTTTTATTTTATATGGTTGTTTATATATGGATTTCAAATTAGTATTGAATACATTGCATTTTTTTCCATTCTTCAGATACTTTATTCTACCCAGGTAAACACCAGGGTAAAGAGACCCTGGTTAAGACCCAGGTAAAGTCTCAATCTTTTCTTATGGCTGAGTAGTACTCTGTGGTATACACATACCATAGTTTGTTAATCCATTCGTGGGTAGATGGGCAATTGGGTTGCATCTGCATCTTGGCAATTGTGAATTGAACTGCAGTAAACATTCTGGTGCAAATGTCCTTGTGGTGAATGATTTTTATTCTTCTGGGTAGAAACACAGTAACAGGATTGTGTGATCAAAGAGAAGGTTGACTTTTAGTTCTTTGAGGACCCTCCATACTTTTTTCCATTTGCAGAAGTTTGCAGTCCTACCAACAGTGCAAAAGCGTTGCCTTCTCTCTGTATCCAGGCCAACAGCTGCAGTTTGGGGACTTTGAAATGTGGGCTAATCTTCCTGGAGTTAGATGATCTCTGAGGGTGGTTTTGATTTGCATTTCTTTGATGATGAGAGACAATGAGTACTTTTTCATGTTTTCTTGGCCATTTGTCTGTCATCTTCTGAGCAGTTTCTATTCAAATCTCTTGGCAACTCATAAATGGGTTTCTTTGCTCTTCTCTTATTGCTTTTTTTGAGTTTTCTACACATTCTAGTAATCAGTTTTTTGTCAGATACATAGCATGCAGCTTTCTCCTACCCTGAAGGCTGCCTGTTTGCTTTAGTTGTGGTACTCTTAGCTGTACATAAGCTTTTTCTCTTGACTACATCTCATTTATTTATTTTTGGTGTTGCTGCAATTACCAAGTGGCTGTTCTTCATGAAATCTTTTTCTAGGCCCATTTTGTCAAATGTTTTCCCCACACTCTCTTCTAGAATTTTTATTGTTCTGTGTATTAAATTTAAATATTTTATCCAGCGAGAATCAATTTTTGTCAGTGGTGAGAGGTGCAGGTCCAGTTTCAATTTTCTACATGTGGCTAACCAGTTCTCCTAGCACCATTTAATAAATAGGGATTCTTTCCCCAAGTGCATGATTTTGTTTGGTTTAGATGGAAATGATCAGATGGCAATTGGTAGTAAAATTCATTGCTAGGTTCTCTAGTAATTCCATAGATCAATATTTCTATTTTTATGCCAGTACCATGATCATTATAGACTTGTAGTATAAACTGAAGTCTGGTAAAGGTCCCTCCACATTTTTTTTTTATTTCTAAAAATTATATTAGGCATTCATGGATTTTTGTGGTTCAATATGAAATGAAGTACTATTTTTTCAGGTTCTCCAAAACCAGAAAAGGACCCAACAAAAAAGGCAAATACTGGCCAATATCATTAATGAATATTGATGTAAAAATATTCAATAAGATCTTAGTAAACAGAATGCAGTGACATATTACAAAAATGATATATCATGATCAAGTGGGTTTTATCCCAGGGATGCACGGTGGCATATGTGAATCCATAAATGTAATTAACCAAATAAATAAAATAAAAATCAAAGACCACATGATTCTCTCAATTGATGCAGACAAGCCTTGGGAGAAAATACAACACTGACTAGAACACTAAAGAAAATAGGCTTAAATTGAGAGAGACCAACTTCAACAAACTCACAGCCGATATCACATTGAATGGAGTAAAATTGAAAGTATTTCCACTTAGAATGGGAGCTAGACAAGGATGTCCACTATCGGCACTGCTATTCAACATAGTGCTGGAAGTTCTACCCACCACCATCAGGCCAGAGAAGGATATTTAAGGGTATTTGAATGGGAACAGAGGAGGTCAAACTCTCTCTCTTTGCAGATGACATGATCTTATACCTGGAAAACCCCAGGGACTCAACCAAAAGCTCTTAGAAGTGATCAAGTAATATAGGAATATCTTGAGAGACAAAATCAATGTTGACAAATAAGTAGCCTTTACCTTTATATATGCCAATAATAGTCAAGTTGATAATAAAATCAAAAACACAATACCTTTTACAGTAGCTCCAAAGAAGATGAAATACCTGGGAATATATCTAACAAAGGATGTGAAGAATCTCTATAAAGTGAACTATGAAACTCTAAGAAAGGAAGTAGCAGAAGACGTTAACAAATGGAAGAACATATTGTGCTTCTAGCTAGGAAGCAATATTGTTAAAATACCCATACTGCTCAAAGCAATCTACAGACAAGAATCTTTTGGCCTTAGGTAAGGTAGCTCAGAGAAAATTCTCCTGAATCTCTTCTTAACGCTCCCAGCTGCCAAAGTTTAAATAAATAAATATACATATATAAATCCAAAGTGTAAACATATATTATTCACTTCAAATTACTCAAAAACATCAAATATAGAGATCATCTGTGAATTTAGACACATACTGGGCTTGATGACAATTATGTTTGAAAATGGATTTTGATAAATGTTTTGAACAATCCTTGGAATAAATTTAAGACACTTTATTATGACATATCACCTTAAATGAGTTTAAAATAAAATATTTGTACAACTGAAAAGCCCAGACATATTTAGACTCGACTGGTTCCAGGTAGAAGAAGGTCACTGTGACTCTTTTTGTTTCCTCTCCGCCTTCTGTGCCCTTTATCCTCCTCTGCGTTTGTTTAATTCTTAATCAGGCCTTCTCTTTGCTTTGGATAAATGGCCATAGTAGCTTTATGTTTGCAAGGTATTTAGTGTTGACATCATTTCAGTCATCAAGGGAAGGATTCTCATTGTTCCTGATTAGTTTTCCTGTCAGTCCTGGATCAGGAGCTCTTTCCTGGGTGTATGTGAAAATCTCATGGGTCAGGATTGTTCACTTATGGCACTATAGGTGAGGCAATATAATTGACGTTCTTATGGGGTTTCCCAAAGGAAAGAAAGCCTCTGTCTTCAGAACAAGGGTGAAAGAATGCTAAGTATACAAGAACATATATGGAAGAACACGGTAAAATTTCTTCCAAGTACATTAGCGTTAGGTATCATTAAATTCCAAAATACTATGAATAATAGGAAGCATTTTCAAAAATCAGTTTCATCAACTTTTAGAAATACTTCTTAAATTCTTGGTTGGTCTATTTCCATCTGTTTTCCCCCCTTTCATAGCAATATTGTTTGTATTACAAACAATAACAAGCAGATAATAAGAGATGAAATCCAACTGTATCAATTTTGTTTAATTGCCACTTTCATTCATTCATTAAGATGGTCAAGTGGCTAAACTAATATATAAATATTTAATTATAATTTGCAAAAGTACTATGAAAAAACAACAGGGTAAAATCATATAAGAAATAATGTGTTCTGTGTGTAGGAAAGAGTACTAAGGGAAAAGTTATCTGACAAAAAGGATGACAATAGCTTGTACTAAAGTCAAGGCAACACAGATAGATTAGTGTTTCCCTCCTTCATGCATCATGTTATCCATAATTATAAGAATAAACACGCACTAGGCTAGACTGGCAGGAAAGCCAACAGCCACAGACAGACCAGAGCCAGCAGGCCTGGGAGGTCCTGAAGAGTCACACCAATGGGAGCCTCTGACTTAGATACCTTATTTGAAACATTTGCGTTGTTGGAAATGTTTAAGCAGAAAACCAGTACATGAGTGGAGGGGTCAAGAGTAGGTTACTAACCAAAGAAGCAATATACAGACCACTTTAGTTACAAGGGAGAAAGAAAAAAGCAAAACAGATAAAGTCTGTTTTGATGGTTTAGTGATGGAAAGATAAGTAGTTTCCAAGACTACTATTGCAAATTCTTAAAGCAACAAAAGCCAGTCCTGTTTTTGATCTATCAGAGGATTTTACTGATTGCATAGATTACTATTGTGTTTTTCAGTATCTTTTTGTGAGGTGGATAGCCTTTATCAGTGGCATTGGAGTTTTTCAAGGGAAACCCAAATACAAACACTATATATCAGTTGTAATTATCTAGTTCAAAGTATTCTTATTATTTAGTGTTTGAATAATAATTTTGGAAAATTAGTAATTTTTAGTCTAGGCCAACCAAATTAGAGTATGTTGTATCATAATAAATGAAATGCATTAATAAGTTAAATATTCTAACTAAAAGGGACTGAGTACCTGTCATCTATAAACAGATTACTGATAAAGAAAAAATTTATAGAGATTCTTTAACCTCTAAAATTTTATTAAATCAATTTTTAATTTCTGTAGACAAGAAGATATTTCAGTACATTGTGATTTCTCAGTACTTTCATTGTGAATTTAAATTTCTATTAGATTATGTATATGCACTTATAGTTAAACAAATGCCTTGATGAATGAAATTTCAGGTAAGATGATCTTATTAAAATTATAACAGAATATTACTAAATTTTTTAAAAAATTACTTTTGTAATGTAAATAGTCTCTCCAATAAACCCTTTCTAGAGCAAGTGGTAGGTGAAGGAATTTCTCATTATTTTCTTTCTTTGTTGTTAAGACAGAGTCCCAGCAATGGCATCATAGTGATAGAGGACAGGTGGTGCCCCAGCAAGCTCAGCCCAGCTGAGTTGGAGGACCTGCCAGCTCTGCCACATCAACATGGGTGCGGTGGCAGCCAGCAGAGGAACCAGTGGGCTGGAGGGTAGGCAAGCCCCCACCCCCACCCCCCACCAGAGGCTCTAGTAGCCAAAGGGGCCGGATAACTGCTGGGGAGACACAGGCGCCTTGGTGTCTCCTTCCCCTTGCACTTATGACTGAACAAGAAACCCCCATTTCCTATACCTAGGTGATTTCATGTACGTTTCCTAGACCTCAGTACCTCCATTCATTAATACATTCATTCACCTTGCCCCAGTGGAAGGGACTGTATTCATTCATTAATGCACTCATTTACCTTGCCTCGAGGAAAGGACTATATCCATTCATTGCCTGGCCTCACATAACTACAAGGAACCCATGGGACTCTATATACCCCTGGACAGAGCCCAGAGAGAGAGCTTTTTTCCCCTGACTTGGTTTTTTTCTCTCTGCCAGGAGCTTTGGTGTTTTTGTATTATTTTCTGTAAATAAATCCTGCCTTATGACTGATCTATGGTCCATGGATTCATTTTTTGGATCACCAAGACCAAGGACCTACTCAAGACAAAATTCCCATATCAATAGCTCACTGCAACCTCAGATTCGGACTGTGGGCACCACACTGCCTTAGCCTCTGGATGCAGCTGGGATTACAAGTGCCCCCTGGCTGGGCTTCTCATTTGTTTTAGGAATTGGGGTCTCACTCTCACTTAGGCAAGTCTTGAACCCCTGAGCTCAAGCAATTCTCCCTCCTTAGCCTCCCACAGGGCTTGGATTACAGGCGTTAGCCACCGTGCCCGGCCTCATTTTCTTTCAAAAATAATTACTTCTAGAATAGATAATCTTAATTTATCAGAGAGTTCTTAAGTTTAAGAACTGACTTTTTTCAGTTCTTAAACACAGCAAGTATATTATCTTTCAGGCAGGCCCCATTTTGGCTAAAGTTGTTTCAACGTGAACAGGAAAAAGATCTGCTCACAAGTAGCTTGTATTCTAGTGAAAGTGGGGAAAGAAATAATAAATAAGTAGAAAAATAAGATAATTTCAGCTATAATTAAAGGATATGATGATAATAAACAGGCTAATTTGTTAGAAAAAAAGAAAGTAGGACAAGAACCCCTTTAATTGGTTGATTAGCTCCTTATAGGAGAAGGGAGTGAAGTTAACTGAGTATGTAGACAGTGTGTTGGCTAGGGTTTTTCTTACTATTTAATATCCAATAACAACCTATGACAAAAGTGTTTTGAGATTCATTTGATATGTAGGTGGGTGCTTTTATCTCCATGGAATGAAGATTATGGAACTAGTATTAACTATTGTTTAATAAATTGACTAGGAAGATAGGATAATTTGGAAACTAAGAAACTTCTGTGTGATGCTTCACTGACTCCAGCCCTGTTACATGCTCTTCTGCAGTACCTCCGGCAATATTTTGATAATAGGAGTGAGGCTAAAGGCGTAAGAGTCAAGTTTAAGTTATTTTTTCTAATCCCAAGGAAAAGACCCATACTCAACCAGATATAAAATCTAGTTCTCTAAGTAGAGGAAATATCCTGTTTGTAATTTAGACAAACCCCCCTGTCTGGCATTTCCATAGGAACGGAAAGGTCGTTACATTGTACAACATTCCAAGTACATTACTAAACAATTAGAGCTTTGACCTGTAAGTGAGAATCCATAACAATGCTGGAGCCCACAGGGCAGAGAGTGACAGGCAGAATTAGGGTGAAGCTCAATATCTATATTTAGAAACAGGAGTTTCCTGACCTTAAGGACTTGCTATGCCCATTGTACAATAGCTTTGGTGTCAAATTCAGTTTTGTGAACCCAAGTTTTGAATCAACCTTACAATCTTTGTACTATCTCCATTTTGCAGGTTGATATTTGAATAGAATTCATCCACGGGGCCCTTCTCCTCCACAGAAGTTTTGTGGATTTCTAGAAGCTTGCCACAGATGCAATGCCTATTTTGTAGAGGACAAGGAAACATCATTACTTAGAAAGGATTTCATTCATAATTTTAACATGAATGTGAAAGAACCAGACCAGTGCCATCTTAAGAGTTAAGTTATGCTTTCCCTGCCATATCACTCAGTAAGTTTCACTTTCCAGACAAGCCAAGGCAAGGCAAGCAATTCCCCAAAATCATGAGACAACTGCCCACCAATCAGGGACCCCCACCTAACCAATCCAGAAGCGCCCCCTTTGTTTCCAGCTGTGCACACCAACCCGCTGCGCTGGACCATCATAAGAACCCCTGCTCCAGAGCTCGAGGCTCCTATGCTCGGATCCGTTGCAGCAGAGCCCCAGGGAGCCCAAGCTCGAGCTTGCAGTAAAAGGCTCTTTCACTTTTGCATCGGACTAGGCTCCCTGGGGGTCTTTGTGGGGGATTTCGAGATCTGGGCACAACAAATGGATGTAAATACTAACTGTTTCATAAAACAACTTGGTTTTCTTGAAGCTGGAAGACCTAATCTGAGAAAACTGAATGCTAGAAAGCAGACTCTAGATTCCCTGACTGGGCAACTATATCAACGTTTCCCCCAGTGCCCAGACGAGTGCCTAGAACACAGGAGGTATTCGCAAATAATGAAAAAACAAATGTTCACATATCCATATCGAATGTTGACATATTGCACTTTTAAAACCATTCATAAAAATATTTTAAATCTGTTTGTGGGTTAATTAAAAGCTCATGTAACTTCCACTTTTTTTTTTTTTTTTTTACAATTACAGTTGTTGCAAAATTAAATATTAGAAGTTAATAGGCAAAACTAGAATGCTTCTTTCTATTTAATTCTACATTTTCCCTTTTGCTCCATTAAAATAGACAGTCCTGTTGGTTCTGAATTCTAAGACACAGGTGGCATTCCTGCTGACATACCAGTGTTGAGAACAATGTTATCAGTCATTAGGAAATTATATCAGAAATATGCTAGAACCACTTAGCAGCTGAAACAGTGAAGAGACAGCATTAGAGAGAAAGATAAAGAGGGCTGGCAGAGGGAGAGTATGGATGCATCCCCACATTGCAAACCACCAAGGATCTCAAAGGCAGCTAGGCAAGAGCTTAATGGGGCGCAGTTCAATTTTACAATTAAGAACAACTGTTTTCAAACGAGCTCTAGCATGATTAGGCATACTAAATAGAGAATATAAAATTAGATTAGGAAGGAAGGCCTTGAAAAAGTATGTTCTGTTCTAAGCAACAGGAACATTCACCTCTCTGGACTGAATATTGTACCAAATGCTTTTATTTAAAATTTTAGAAACCCTGATAAAGTAATTTTCCTAGACCAAGGTAGTATTAAATTTTTAATTTTTTTTTCATCTTTTGAATATAAGGAATATATAAGAAATGTGCATATTTTGTGAGAATTGAGAAAAAAATTAGCCATTGCCACAAATTTCAAAGATTACCCTTGTTAGCATTTTTCTTTTCTTTTCTTTTCTTTTCTTTTTTTGGTCGGGGCTTTGTTTGAACCCAGCACCTCTGGCATATGCGGCCGGCGTCCTACCTCTTTGAGCCACAGACACCACCCCTTGTTAGCGTTTTATACATTTCTTCCATTGCTCCTTCTCACATTTTTAAACTAAATAATTTCTTTAAACTAAAAAAGGACTTCAGGAGAGGTTTTAGGAGCTGACACACAAATAGGGGTAAGCTACTACCCCTAATTACTAGTCATAATAGTGACTACAACAATAATTTTTAACTCAGTGCTAATCAGTAATCACTTTACATTTTCAATTAATCCTTATACAATTCTATGAGGTAGATAATATTATTAAACTCCATTTTACATAGGACGATAGTGAGTTTCTAGAGTTTAAGTAACTTGCCCAAAATTATAATTGGCCAAGCTAAACTTAAAACCAGTTCTGTCTAACATAACAGTACTTACTCCAATCTCTAGGCAACGCTGCTTCCCACGCACTTACTGATGGTGTATAAACAGCAATATTCTTTTCAAGGCTTTGTAAAAGAACTGATCCTGTAAATCATGGCTAATTTGTTATATTTTTAACAAAATATATATATTTTGTTAATATATATTTTTTATTTTTAGAATGTAGTTACAGCATTATCACACCATCAAGACATGGGAGTTGTAGCCCCAGAAGAGCAAAATGCACAGATTAAAGATAACAATAGCAATCATTGCCTCTAACCTTGAAGTCATCCTAGAATTTCTGTCTTTCCTACATATTCTATCTTCAGCATGTTTTGTATATTATCATTTAAAAATATAACTCAAGTCCAAGCACCTCTTGCCACCTCCTCCATTGCATCTATAGTTCAAGTTGCCATGATCTTACTCTGTTATTCCAAAGGCATCTCCGTGTCTCTCTGTTTTGATATTTGCCCATTCTCTATCCTCACTTTGTGTATCTTGTCTATACAGAAGCCATCATATTTCTTTTTCAAACGTAAGAAAGATCATTTAACAACCTGAACAAAATTACCAATAACTTCCCATTAACAATTTGTTCTTCTTTATTCAATTGGAAACAAGCTTAAACGTACACAAGATGTTCAAGTTCAACACAAAGAATAATATTTTTCCTAAACCATTTTCGAACAAATTGCTAACCTGGTGAACCTTTGCACCTGAATATTTAGTGGGAATTTCCCACACATAAAAGATGTTATCATATGCAATCATGCTGTGATCGCCAATATCAGGTATTGAATTCACAATGACATTGCTACACCTAATCCACAGACCTCATTCCCTTTTCGCCAGTTGTTCAAATAATATTCTTCATAGCAAAAAGATCCAGCTAAGGAAACTGTATGGCATTTAAAACTGTCATATTCTTTGACTTCTTCAGTTGGCCATAGTTCCTCAGTTTTTTCTTTTTTTATTGACTGTCACGTCCTCAACACTTTGGAAGGTTTTGAAGGCATCTTTTAAAATGCCATTTTATTAAGGTCTACATTCTGTTTCTGCACATTCACATCATGTTTATTTGGAAGGAATGTTATAGAAGTGACAGTATGTTGTCATCTGTAGCCAATCAGGTGGAATACAATTTTGATTGGTCCCATGACTAATGATGCTACTTTGGTTATTTGATTAACTTCTTCACGGTGCTATTTCTATTTTTATCCCTGCAATTAATGTGTGTTATGAAGAGATATTTTCAAACTACATAAATATGTCATCCCTTATCAAAATTTTAATTTATAGCAGTATAGATTCACGATTTCTTATTTCTTTGATGGGTGATAACGTATAAATAGCATTTCCTTGGGTTTACGAGCAGATTTGTGTCGTGTGATATGCCCTCATCATCCTTTGCACATTTCTTTGCCTGGTGGCACAAAAAGTTATTCTAGACTCATCTTATTCTATTCCTTTCCCAGATCTGGAATAAACCATATTATTTCTCTAATTAGCCCCCGTTTCCTTTAGTAGAGAATGGTATTTAAAAGCTAAGACATAGACACTAGATGGGCTATTGCCACTGAGATATTGCTGCCCCTCACCACTCCCAGCAGACAGAGAGAGAGAGAGAATGTGGCTGTGCAGGGGTCTGGATGCTTACTCTGATATATCTGTTACCATATACTTTTTAAAAAACGTAATTCACACTTATATCTAATTCAAATACACATGTATCTGGTTCCCATTATCCTTAACATATTTCCTTATTGTATTAATGTCCCTCTGTAATAAATCTTCCTTGGCTTCTGCTGCCCCTTCCACACCACTTTGGGCTCTGAATCTCACTTTAGACATCACTTCATAGGGGAGCACCTTTCTTCCCCTTGGGTTCCTCACCCCAGGTAGTTTCCTGCATAATGCTCCTCTCATCTTTTGCATCCTGATTGGATGAGGACACCCTGCTTTAGTCAGCGTTTCTATTGACGAGGACATTCTCCTGGGCTTGTGGAAGCTCCTACACCTGTGCTGATCCACCCCGGCCCACTCCCCGATGTGCATGTCCACCTTGCCCTGGCACCCCCATTGGCTTTAGAACTGAAATGTTCCTACAGGGAAGAGGAAGAGGAGAAAGGTCAAGATAACCACATAAATAAAAGGCAACACTCTTACTTGTATTTGCAAGGTGCTCTTACATTGGATGTTAGCTAACTTCCATCATCATCTCTCACTTTTTCCCCTCGACCCTTGCCTTAAAGCTGTTCCTTGAAAATATCAACCAAAATCTTGCCTCAAAATCTCAGTGTTCCCCCTACCTGGAATACACTTGCCCAAGATTCCTTTCAGCTTCACTCCCACCCCACCCAACACAATCATTCACCATCAGCTACTCTGATTCATTTGAATTGTTGCATTTCTTAAAAATTTCAGAATATTGAGTGAGTACAAATATTTTGGCTACATGGATTGATTTTGTGCTGCTTGTGTCAGAGATACACATGTAAATGTTCCCATCGCCCAGTATGTTCCCACCCCATGCTCGTTTTACCCATGAGGTATGATTTCACCTATCCCTCTGCACATCTACCACCTACTTAATTTCCATCTCTGCACTTCTAACTGCCTCATATTAGATTAGATATACATTTGTTTATCTTTTCCCTTTAACTAGAATGTAATTAAGCTCGATTAGAACAGGGATTTTGTTTGTTTGTTTCAATTCTGTATTCTGAGCATTTAGAAGAGGTCTGGTACAAAGTATGTAGCTCCTCAATACATTGTTCAAATAAATAAGTGATAAAGGACCCCTCAGCCCCTGGCAATGCCCATCGGTTTTTATCTTTGGAACGTTCCCTGGTGCCTGTGACTATCCATCTCATTTCCTATTAATTGCTGACTGCGAACTCTTTTCTGTTCTACCTGTATGTGCATATATATCTGTTCACATCTTCTTGGCTGACCTATGTTACTAGACATCACGTTCCAGATTTTGAAGCACTTGTATGGTCATCCTCGGACAGCCTTATCTCATTTTCTTTCCTAAGGAGTAAACAAGTTAAGCTGCTGTATTTGGCCTCTGTATCCAGTTTCTGGTTTCAAGTAATCCAAAAATGAATTCATGGGCAAGGATAGAGCTAAAGGCAGAAGTTTAGTGATAGAGAAAGTCCCCAACACCATGGAGGGAGTCCCAAATGGGCTGCCCTTGTGGGCTTGGGGTATTGAGGCTTTTCTACCTCTCCATAGGGTCCCTTTCATGTGAATTTCTTTAATATTGAAATGATCTTTAGTAATAGGACAAGCCGCACAAAAAGGACGAAGATAGAATTTCTTATTAAGCTGATGAGAAATAACTCAAATTAAATGTCTCAAAATACAGTAACATTTCTTTCACCAAAATATTATACAGCAAATTCATAAGATTAATTTAAATTTTGGGGGCATTTGCTCATAATTTCCTTTTTTTAGGTGTAATTTACACAAAGTGAAATGCAACTCACATTTGGAACATGAATTTCCCATTATGGAACATGAATAATAGAGTATTACCATCAGACCAGTGTATTCTAGCATGTTCTTTCTGAGTCAATCCCTTGTCCCAACCCTTAGGGGCCACAAATGGTCTTTTTAAAAAAATTTTAGTCACTATAGATTAGTTCTACTTGTTCTAGAAATTAATATGGATGCAATAATGCAACAAATAACAAAGAAGCATGGATCCCTCTTGTAAGGCTTCTTTCACTCCTGATAATATTTTGCAATTTATCCCTATCGGTGAATGTAACAAGGTTTCTTTCTTTCTTTTTTTTTTTTTTAATTGCTGAGTAGCATCTCACTATAGAAATACTTCATAATTTGTTCTTCATTCCCCTGTTGATGCTTAGTTTGCTTCCAATTTTTGGACTATCATGACAAAAGCTTTGATAAATATTCCTGTACAAATATATTTGGAAACGTAAAGCTTTTTTTAGGGGTAAATGTCTAAGATTAGGTCTGTTTGGCCATTAGGTAAATGCAAGTCCTGTAGTATAAGAAACATTTATAAACATTTTTTAAAACATTTTTTCCAAACAGCTGTGACAGTCCAACAGTTGCTGTGTTACACTCCCATCAACAATGCAGGAGTGTTCTGGTTGCTTACGTTTCTAATAATATCCCCACTATATATAGAATTTGACCTCCAAGGAGTATTCTGTTATAATCCCTTAGTAAAAGTCTTCTGTTTATTCGGTGGACAGTGGTCTCTCTTCATTCCATGCTTTTATATATGTTGTTTACTTTCCCCAGAACATTCCAGATTCATCTATCATTTTTTTCAGATTTTGGGTTAAACAAAACGTCTGCAAGGTACTTTACTTGGATGGCAATATGAGGTGAGAGATCATTGCTCTATTTTTCCTTAGCTCTTTGGGATTCTCATTTTGTCAGATTCCGTTACTTTACTTTTATTCCTCATTTAAAGATTATCTTTATTGCCTTGGCTCCTTTTGATCTGGTTCTTTGCTTTGTCCCCAGTACTTCTCATACTGCCTGGTACAGAACTATACTCAGTAAATGTTTGTTGAGTGAATGAGTGAAATGCCTAATGATCCTTTAAAAAATATTTATTGTTATATCTCGAGAGCCTGGAAATAAAAAAGAGAGAAGACAGGGAGAGAGTGAATCTAAGATATGTTGGTAGAAATGGGGAGGAGGAGGGGAGGAAGGCAAAAAAAAAAATAATAATAATAATAATAATAATCAAGGTATAAATTTTGGTATAAGAAGAGTGACAGTGAAAATTTATGAATAAAACTATGACTTTCCTCTATGTTCTATCATCAATTGACATGGAAATGATGATGGTTCTTGGTACTGGTTGTTTTCAACATCACTCATATAAAATGTACTTAATTTTTACTGACTCTAGGTTAAAGAGGCATGAAATGTCTGTAATTAAAGACAATGTTTATAAGTGTTTCTAGTGATGCTTGAAATACATCAAAAAAGAAACTGATATTAGTAATAATTGAGGTCATGAATTTCCTCCTGAAACAATGTGTGTGTACATTGTATAGACAGTATGTGGCCTAAGTGCTTTTTAATGAGCAAAGCTGTTAGCTAAAGATTTTATTTTAATTTAATAATGAAGAAAAAATTTAATTACAAAATCATCTCAAATATATTCACAATATCTCAATAACCTTTTTAACAGTGTCTTCAAATTTCATTATTAGCAAACATTTGCACATTTAATTTCAAAGTCATTAATCATAGTTAATTTTAAAGCATTTTTAAATGTTAAAACATTTTTATATATAATAATGAACATTGTTTGCATTTACCTGTGTGAAAAATTTAATAGAAAAAGATTTGCTAGATTAAGCAAAATGAACATTATATCCATGTACAAGTTTTTAAATGTAGCAATGTAGCATTTCATTTATAACCGAAATTTACAAACGTTTAATTTTATTTGTAAAAGCAAGTTACTTTCAAATAAAGCATTAATAACAATATAATTTTAATATTTTTTAATTTTGGTTTATGTCAAAAATAACTCAAGATAAATTTTTTTCTTAAGAAAATATTTCTGAAAACTAATAATTACAATAGTTTTAGAAGTCATTCACCACTTATGCAAGCTCCTTGATGAGGCCAAGAGTCAGTGTAAATGTCTGTGATCACTTCCCCAGGGAAAAGTATGTTGTTCCACATTTGAGTCTGCACTGTGCTCCGTACAGCCTTGTATTACTGTGCAGCTATGCTTTATTGCACTTATTTTTTTTAAGTCACCCCCTTGAGGAAAGAGATCATTTCTAGGCTTTGTAAAGTATAAATGACTAAATTGTCTTGCTTTATAAACAGTGGTAATAATAAACTTGCCTTGGCAACCAGATTATTTCCTGTTCAAATATTTAATTATTACACCATAGTTATAAAAATCATGTCTCAGTCAGTATTTTAGTGTTCAAAGTAACTAATCATATGCTAAAATAATATAAAATGCCCATATGGCTTACTATAGTAAGTTTAGAGTTATTAAATACTATTACTCCAAAAATTATGTTCTATGATTATATTTTACTATTAGTCACTATTAAAGCGTTGGCTCTAATTAACTTTAGGCTTAACAGATATAATGATCACTTTAGTCAAAATGTTATAGACTTTATAGAAATTAGTATCAATCCTTCAAAATCATTAAATATGCCACTTGCTTCAAACTATTTACATGGTTATCAGATTTCTTCTCAAATACCACTTTATCATAGAGGTCTTTATTCCTCCACCAGCACACTTTGTTTTTCACTTAACCTATTTTTTAAACATAGCATGTATGCAAGCAGGTTTTAACATAGCATAATGTGTGTTTGGATGTATATACCTATATATGTATACGCCTAAAATGCATGTATATATGCTTTATCTATATATGTTTTATGTAGAAGGTATCAACATAGATGCATGTACATACATGTTTTTGTGTTTATTATCTAATTTCTAGAACATAATCACCATGAAAATATTTTATTTCTTAATTCTGCAAAGATGGCTGACTGGTAGCAACCCTCAGCAGAGGCTCCTGAGCAGAGGAAGAAAAACTGAATGAAATTGGACTCCATGAAGCCAAAAATGGTTAGCTGAGCCAAGAAAGAAGTTTGGCAAGCTGTAACTCCAAGGAAGAATATCTAAGAAAACAAATTACAGGTACAAAGCCTATCTACTAGTGGATGGGAGACCCCGTCCCCCAAGCAGGGAGCCTGCTGCAGGCTATCTGTGAGTAAGCAGGGAACAAAGGACCTCTCATTTTACCTCGCTGGAGAGACCGCTAAACTCCAGGTCTCTTTCTCCAGGGAGGTCCCACTTCCACTTATGAACGTAGACACCACTCTGCCAGGCATAAAATTGAATAGATATTTCCCCCCACAAGTCAAAACTCCCAGTCTACCCTTTCCCCCTTGCATGGCAGTCTGAAGTTCTGCCCCCTGCAGAACACAGAGTGTTTGGTCTTGTCCTGAGAGAACTAGGCATAGTAGGCCACCAAATTTCAGGATGGAATCTGTGGCTAACGAGGAAGAAAGGGGATGCTGGAAGAAAGGGACACTTGGCAGGAGGATTACAACTATGCCTGGCCAGTGGTAGTGTTTACTCTTGGTTCAGGCTGTGTATGGTGGGACAGGGTGCAGAACCCCCAGCTCTGATGGCACCCACAGCAGGAGAGTGGTTGCCCTGTATTGACTGAGTTCAGCAGACAGAGCTGGTCCTCAGCCCCTGCTGGGCCTGTGAGCAAAGGCTTGATAGGCATGGACTGTGACCTGAGAGCAAGGGCATGGTCCCCTCATTCCAAAAGAACCTTTGAGCAGTGGCTTACAGGGTGTGAACCAAGACCTGAGGACTAGGGCATGATCCACTCTCTCCAGCGGGGCTAGTGAGCAGAGGCTTACCAGGTGAGGACAGAGACCTATGGGCACAGTGGGGTGCCCTGACTCTAACAGCCCGTGAACAGAGGCTTGCCAGGCAGTAGACTGAGACTGGAAGGTGGGGGAATGTTCCCCTGACTCCAAGTGGTCTGGCAAGCAGTGGCTAGCTGGATGTGGACTGAGACAAGTGAGTGGGGGCATGGCCCCTGGCTCCAGCTGGGCCTGTGAGTAGAGAACCAGACAACAGTGTGCACTGAGTCTGGTGGGTGGGAGTGTGGATCCCTGGCTCCAATCATGCTTTTGGAGATCCTTTAATCTCTCTCTGTTGGGCAGGGTTTGCACTGCCTGAGACAATTTGGTTAGGACCTGTGTCTGGGGCTATCCACTCGGGGACATTCTGAGGTTGACTTTTGAAGTTCTGCAGCGGAAAAGAACTGAAGGGTGGGGGTGGGGTGCCACAGCTATTTGTATCTCTTCACAGTCGAGATTTAAACCTAATACTGTGGTTGCTTAGGATAGGGTAGAGGTTGGCTGATATCAAAACAGAGCTAGCTTGTGCTATCTCAACAAGTAGGTCCTCAGAGTCTCCGGCTAAAACTCTGAAAGGGGCATTTCTAAGGTTGTAGGAGATAAGCCACAATTACAAAGCCCAGCGCTTTGGTAAGGAGCTATCTCTACTACCTGGGAACTCCAATTCAATCTCACCCTACCAGTTCTAATAACCAAACAGTGGAAAATGAACATGGTGTGGACCCAACAGAAGAACTCTGGCAACATTAATAACCAGAGTAGATCAACCCCCTCAAGAAATTACAAAGGAGATACAACTGAAGATGCCATGCAGAGACAAATAGCAGCAATGTCAGAATTCAGAATTTGGATGGCAAATAAGATAAATAGAATGGAAGAAAAGATAGAAACTGAATACCAAAGATTAATTCTAAAGTTAATTAATTTAATTCTCAAGAAATTAATGAATTCAAAGCCCCAAAGTCACCAAAGATATGGACATAATGAGGAAAGAGATAGCAGAGCTCAAGGAAATGAAAAAGTTAGTTGAGGAGCTCCAAAATACAGTAGAATCCCTCAGTAATAGAGTTGACCAGGCAGAAGAAAGGATCTCTGAAACTGAAGACAAAGCTTTTGAATGTTCCCAAAGACTCACAGAGGCAGACAAATGGAGAGCAAAAACTGATCATTCCCTCAGAGAGCTCTTGGATCACTTCCAAAGATCAAACATTCATCTTATAGGAATTTCCAAAGGAGAAGAGAATGGTCCTAAAGGTATAGATGCTCTACTCCAATAGATTTTGGAAGAGAACTTCCCAAACATTGCAAGAGATACAGATCTTCAGATAGCAGATAGTTTCAGAACCCCAGCAAGTCTCAATCCAAATAAAGCATCTCCTAGACACATTATGATTAACTTTGCCAAAGTTAAGACAAAGGAGAAAATTCTGTAAGCAGCCAGACATAAGAAAAGCATCACCTACAAAGAAAGAAATATCAGAATGACTGCAGATCCCTTAGCCAAAACATTTCATGCCAGAAGAAGATGGTCATTGACCTTCAGTCTCCTAAAACCAAATAACTTCCAGCCCAGGATCCTCTATCCAGCTAAACTGAGTTTCATTTGTGATGGAGAAATCAAATACTTCAATGACATAGACATGTTGAAGAAATTTGCCATATCTAAACCAGCTCTCTAGGATATTCTCAGACTCATCCTCCACAATGACCAGTGCAATGCTCTACCTCCAAAGTAAACTCACCCAGAAAATTTTGAACAAAACCCAACTTCCACAGTGGTAAAAGGACTAAAAATTTCCACTGGACATCTGGAAATTATGACACCCAAATCACAACCAGGCTTATCAATTCTCTCAATTAATGGGAATGGTTTAAATTGTCCTCTAAAGAGGCACAGGCTGGTTGACTAGATACATAAACTCAGACAAGATATCTGCTGTATACATGAATCTCACCTTACCTTAAAGGATAAAAATAGACTCAGGGTGAACGGATGGACTTGTATACTACAGGCAAATGGAAACAAGAAAAAAGTAGGGGTTGCAATTTTAGTAGCAGATACAATCGGCTTTAAACCAATAAAGATAAAGAAAGATAAGGAAGGTCACTACATCAATAGAAATACCCAACATGAAGAGATTTCAATATCAATGCACCCTACTAGAACAAACCTCAATTCATAAAGCAGACCCTAATGGATATGAACAACTTGATATCTTCCTGCACTATAATAGTTGGAGATTTTAACACCCCTTTGACAGTATTGGATAGATCCTCCAAAAAGAAACTAAACAAAGAAATATTAGACTTAAACCTGACCCTAGAACAAATGAACTTTACAGACCCCTTCAGAACATTTCAACCTAATAAAACTGAATATACGTTCTTCTCATTAGCCCATGGGTCATCCTCCAAAATAGATCATATCCTAGGACACAAGTCTAACCTCAGCAAATTAAAAGTGTAGAAATTATTCCTTGTATCTTCTCGGACCACCATGGAATAAAAGTTGAACTCAACAGCAATGGGAATCTTCATACTTAAACAAAGTCATGGAAGCTAAATAATCTTAGGCTGAATGGTAGCTGGGTCAAAGTTGAGATTAAGAAGTAAATCACCAAATTTTTGGAACAAAATGATAATGAAGACACAAATTATCAAAACTTGTGGGATACTGCAAAGACGGTTCTAAGAGGAAATTTTATTTATTTTTTACTTTTTTAAAAAAATTTATTTCAATAACAATGTTTAAGATAAGAACTAGAAACAAAAATCTTGTAAAGAATGAACAAATATAAATACATTCAAAAAAGGAATCAGACAATTGCTACATTGAAATATTAAGCAATAATAATAATAATAATGCAAAAAAAGTAACACAAAGAAATGATAAAGACTTGAGGTGATATATACCCCAATTAACTTGATTGGATTAATTACATTCTTGTAATCAAAACATCACATATACCTAATAAAGGTATATAACTCTTATGCAACCATAATAATTTTTCAAAAAGAAAAACAATCTTTCTTTACCACTTCAAATCAAACAAAAAAAGGGCACCCCTTTGGATGGAAAGGGAAATGTTTCTGGATTGTGCTCTACTTTAAGACATACCCAAATGACTTTTTTTCTTGTTCAATTTGTGCCATCTCACAGTACATTTACTAAGAAGAACTCTGCT
This sequence comes from Loris lydekkerianus, assembly GCA_963574355.1. NCBI lineage: Eukaryota > Metazoa > Chordata > Mammalia > Primates > Lorisidae > Loris > Loris lydekkerianus. Next base: position 24,924 of record CAUYPK010024040.1, read on the forward strand.
GTTTCATCATTTTCTTCATCATTTTTAAATGACTTGCCCTGACTATATTCTCTATGATTTTATTCCTTAACCAAACCATTTTTATGTCATATGAACATTTTTGCATTTCTAAGGAAGGAGGCTTTCTTATTTCCACAAAAATATATGGCCAAAATGATCCTTTAGAAAAAAAAAATAGTGTAAAAATACTTAATTAATTTAAATAGTAATACAAAAATTTCCTTGTTAAATGCAAAATATTTTGAAAATATGCTTTCTTTTGAGCATTTAAGATGAACATAAAAATACATGGGATACAAAGAATGTTAGTTGAAATGTAAAAAGCTCTAAGAAATCCAACCAGATATTTGTCATAACATCTTGAAAAGATAGTATTGAGGAAGAAAAATACCTATCAACCCAACAAATTAGGCATATTTGCTCTTAGGAACAAATTAATCAATTTAGAATGAGTTCACAGCATACAGTTCTTTACGTTTTTTAATTAGCACTAAAAATAAGATGATTTTCTAAGTCACAATTATTTTCTTTTGAAATGCCTACGAGTTAAAAAAAATTAGACTTAGTTGAATAGTTACAACTGAGAAAAACTTACTCATATTCAAATTAAAAAAATACAAACACTGACATGTACAATTCCTGACTTTTCATGGAAAGAAGCTAGATTTCTTGTCTGTAACAAGAAATATTAATTAAAATTAATCTTGATTCTTAAATATTTTTGTTTTTAATTAAGCATAATTAATTTTCTATATTCTGAATTAATGATTCTCAAATCAAATTCTTTCTATAGAAGCACTCTTAAAAATATCAGAGTGAAATCATATTTCCAGAAAATCAAAACTTCAACTCATTGACTCAAGACAAGTTTCACATGGCTTGATACTTTTGAGTTTTATCTTATATATTCATTTTAATTTTACCTTTTGATGTCAGTCATATAATCTTATACATCTATTAGAAATAAAAGGTCAAAAGTATATTTGAGATATCTTTGTTCATTCTAGGAATTAACACATACTTGACATTAGAAATGAAAATGAAAAATATAATCATATATCTTAGATTGACTTTTCAAGATAAGGAACAGTCAAATGTTTTTACATCTTTATGTTTAGATTTTGCTGCCTGCTAGCAATAGAGATTTACTTGTTTTTGACTATTCTCCTTCTATTCATCATGCTTTTGCTCTCAAATATTTTTTCAGAGGAAGGAGACAGCTATCCCACTTCCATTTGAAGTTTCTGTGGTTGTAGTGACATGTCCTCATTCCCTGAAGGTGTGGAGCATATGATGTAGTCTAGAGCTAATTAACAACTTTTTCCTCTAGTCTCAGCAACTGGTTCAGGGTTCTCCTGGCAACCTAATGGGTCAAATCAGAGTGAATTCCGGAATCTGCAGCAATTCTTTTATTACTTAGCCTTGTGTGCTGGTAGATGGACAATGCCACAGCCATCTGGCCTTTTCAAGAACACAGTGTAGATGATGATGAAGCCAAATCAGTGGAAACATAGTAGAAGGAAAAGATAAAGGCGGGGCAAGAAACTTTACCATCATTAGCATCCTTCAACCAGTTGTACCTGAAATCAGCATTGCCTTTGGGTTTTTTCATTACATTAGTAAATAAATACTTATTTGCTTAAACTCCAGTTAGAATTATTTTAAACTGAAAGTCGTAATTGGCACTTCACTTTAAGCACTTTAAGTAGATTTATTTTAAATTTGGGTTTAATTATTTCACCAGCACCCTAAAACATTTTTTTTTAAAAAGATACTTTCTTCAGTACTATCTTTATCTTCTGACTTCGGACACACCCGCCTGCCTACTTCATCCCTACGGATCATGTATGTCTGTGTTCCTATGATAATGTGCATATCCTGGAGTCTGTTCCTTCCATCACTACTCTTGTCTAAGCTTCTAAGAAAGTGTCTCCTCCTCCATTTTCATTAAAGCTTGAAGACTTTAAAATATCTTTTTCTAATTGATGTCCTCATTTCTAAAAAAAAAGAAAAAGTGAATTAAAAAATGTTCTCTTTATGTTTTAAAACATTGATGAAATAACTCCTTTTATCTTTCATTTGTTCAAAAATTAACACTACCGATTTTTTCTCCTATTGAAACAACAAAATTCTGAACCTGCTGAGATGCTCTGTAGGTGGCATCAGGTGATGTTACATGGTTGCATCTATACGGAATCTACTTTTAAAAATTTTAATTTTTGTATGGTAGTGCTAATGAAAAATTCTAGGAAATTCTTGATTTTCTTTGTCTCACTTATAAAGGCAGCTAATAGAAAATAATATAATGTGTAAGGAGAAAATATGTACAATTATCAGTCATTTGGAATTTTAACAACTATGAAAATTAATTGCAAATGCCAATAACTTATTGAAAAGTCATGGCTCTTATTGATTTTAAAAAGTAATAAAATTTTAATAGAAAGTTTACCTTAAGATTCATAGGTTCCTAACTCTTTTACTTAACATCTATTTTTATTCACTTGTTTATTTAATATAACATTATTGCCCATTATTTTGTGGACATGTTAGGGAAAACAACACTGACGAAGAAGATATAGTATTCTCATTTTCTAATTGTATGACTTAGGGGACAGGGACAGAAGCAATTATGATCAGAAAGCTCTATGAATGTCAAAATTTAGGAAATATGTGATATTATGGGACACATACTGAGACCTAGCCAAATCAAGGAGATTAGAGTACTGTTGTCCAATAGAATATATCACATACATAATTTTACATTTTCTAGTAGACAAATTAAAAAAAAGTAAATGTAAATGCATACTAGGTTTAAGCAGTAATATCTTACTATACAATACAGCAGCATCTTCCCAAAGGAATATGGCTGTATTTAACAACAACAAAATAAGTATGCTATTGCAGTTTTTAAATTTAAACAAATTAAAATTAAACTAAAAAAAAATCAGTTTTGAAACATACTTGCTACATTTCAAGTGCTCACCAATCCCATGTGGCTTCAAACTACTACTATTTAAGGCAGATTTAGGGGATTCTTTGAATTGGCTGTCTCAATTCCTTTGTGGAATATATTCCTATAAAGCAGAGGCTAAAACTCTATTCCCATGTCTCCCCAGATGGTAGATTGGGTCCTACCAATCAAATATATTACCATAAGTCTTGGATATAGAAATGGATTCCACTGGGAGAAAGCAAGGGCCTGCAGCAGATGTTTTGCTGCCCTGGATCATTGTGTGTTTGTGTGACTCGGGGCCCCAGCTTTGGAGGAGCTTCTGGATATAAACCTTCCTGATCTTGGCAGAGGACACAGCTCCTCTGTCTTGTATTTCTTTGGTACAGTTCTGGGAAGTGCTCTCAAAACTTTAGTCCACAGTCAACTACTTCGGCTAATCCTACATTTTTAGGAGTTATCATTACTCTAATAATTCTGTTCTTGTGTTATTAAGATCCCTGACCAAATTAGGAGCTAATGTAGTCCTCCCACAGCAGGACTTCTAAGCCCATGTCTGGAGAGTAAGAATGTTTAGTCTGTAGAACAGTGAGAGGAAGTAGATTTTAGATAGCAGGAAATATGTAGATATTCTGCTAAGTAAGAGTCAAACAAATTAGGAAAGCCCAAAAGAGTTCAGTATATTAGAATAATAAGGGGAAAGTGGGACTGACTTCAATTAGACAGTGCCAGCTCAATGCACTGAAAGCCACCTCACAAAATGTGCATTCACTGAAACAACAAAGTACCAAATAATCAACTTATCAAATGTATATGCTTACCAACATCTCATTGCTTGCAGTTATTTATAAAGCATGCCATAATGCTAAGCAGATGTTATAAATTAGTGGAACGTGGGCATGTGGTGTCACAACCCTTCAGACTTTTCCCTACTGTAGTTAATTACATTTCTTCTGCTTGCATTTTTTTCCTTTAATATTGTTGGGGGTTCATTGAGGGTACAAAGAACCAGGTTGGTTACATTGATGCATTTGTTAGGTAGAATCCCTCTTATAATTGTGTCCTGCCCCAAAAAGTTGTGTCACATACCCTGACTCCCCAGCCCCCTCCTTTCTTCTCTCTCTCTACTCTCCCCTTCCTCCATCCCTCACCACATCCTAGGTCATTAATTGTCCTCATATCAGAATTGAGTAAATAGGATTCTTGCTTCTCCATTCTTGTGATGCTGCTTGCATTTCTTTTTACAAAAAATATATTCATAAAAAGAATGTAGTTTTTTAATGAAACAATCCATCCTCTGATTTCTGGGTTATTCTTAATTGTTTTTTCTTTTACAGATTAATTTAATTTATAGACTAAATACCTTTATAAATCCAATACTTTGTAGTGAATGTTGAATACATCATTCACTACAAACAAGAAAAATATCTTTCAGTTTTGAATAAGTTGGCAATTTGGTGAATTTAGAAAATTGGTAAATTTGTCTTGCAGCTGCATTGACCTTGTTGAGCTATATAAATGAGGGGAAAGAGAAACACAGAAGTCTTTGTGGGTCCTTATACAAAACTGGGAGTTTGTCTTTAGGGCAAAGGGGAGTCACTGAAGAGTGGTAGGGAAGGGAGGGTTTTGAAATACTGACGAGTCTAAACAGACTGCAGCGGAGAGGACAGTCTGAATGCTGAGTGACCGTGACCCTCACTGATCCACAAAGCTGGATTGGAGAGCTATATGTAAGAGAGAGACAATCTCTGAATATTTTTCATATATTGAATATGAAGATTAAAAGTAGTTTTGCTTTCTTAAAGCTAATGAGAATGATACTGAAGCATTATGAAAATCTTGAGCACATGGTAGCAATAATTATAAGAACGTTAAGCATCTTCTGATTTCACATTACATCTTCCCATGAAATCAATTTCTTCCTTCTGTTATTTATCATTTATATTACTATTCTCAGGTAGACCATGAGGAAGGTTCTGTAATGTCATAACCTTATATGGGGACAGTCATAACACTGTCCCCACATTTCCTATAGAGTTAGTAAAAGTCGGTTACCTCCCTATTCCTACTGTGTTTCTAGGACAGCACTATACCTTGTAAATACCAGGACTTCTATACAAGTGAGAAATTACCCAGGGAAGCTCTCAAACATTTTTAAAGCATTTTAACGTTGACCACACCAGCTTTGACAGAACACAGCCATTAACAGTCATCCCACACCAATATTTTCTAAAAGTTTGGTCTCTATTTCCAGTAATTGACATTTCAATATTCCAAATTGCTTAAACATTTACATCAAGGTCAAGTGTTAATAGCTCCGTTAGCATAGATAACCTACTTCTATTAGTGAAAACCATTATTACTAACGGCCATTTGCTGATGCTCAAAAACACAGAATTTAATAGCTAACAATTTCTTTAAAACATATTTCAAATTGTAGAATTGGGAAAATAAATAAATACATAGTATTACAGCCTCAGTATCACTTTCATCTTTTGTATATAATTCAAGCATAAGTGATCAGATAACCCAATTTTTTTCTGCAAATAGGGCATGTGAGCTATTTTTTTTTTAATGAAAAAAAAAAAAAGGCTTAGAGATTTTCTTTTGGTAAAGACTCCAATGAATTACGTAAATACAAGTTAGCCATGCTTATTACAGAGGATGTGTATTGTGCATTTGACCCTATCCTGGCAAGTCTAATGAAACCTCACAATAAGGGCATCACAAACTTTATTAACAATGAAACTCTTGTTTCTTTGCAAGCAGCTATTGTCTGTGTGTGAGTGTGCACGTCTGTGTTTTGTGTATTTACCTCACTGTGCACAGTTGCCATAATGAAACAAAGGGAACTTGGAATGTTGATGGAAGTTATTAGCATCTCACATTGATGTCCATGATGATTCACTGGGCTAAAAATGCTATGACAAGCAATACAATTTTTCTCAATATTTGATGCCCTTACAAATGCTGGCTGTCTCATACAATGACTTTTATGAATATTATTATAAATTCAGATTTGATCTTCTATTATGCGTCTTTGTTATACTTACATTTTTATTCTTATTGGCATGTACTAAATTCTTTTTTGAACTACAATTATGTTTTGGCTTCATTTAGGCTTCATTTTTGGAAGGAACTTTTATCTACAATGCCTAGAATAGGGCCTTTCATGTTGATAATTTTAAGATATATTGGTTAATTGATTTAGAGTCAACATTTTTTTAAAGGAAGAATAGGAATCTGATAGTCTGGGTTCTTGTTCAGTCAGAGAAGTGCTGTCTCAAACTGGAACATCACTATATCAGCCCTATTGCCAAACTCAGAGCATCATTATGAACATCAGGCCAAGACCATTTGAAAAAGATCAATAAAATAAACAAAAGATGATTCTAAAGGAAAAGTGAAAATATGTAAGTAGCGGGGCCCTGTGTTGCATATAAGGGTCATGACATCTAAAAAGTAACACAGTTCAAAACAGGGACTACAAAAGGAACACAACTGTGAGATCTGATTGGTGGCAATGGGAGCACTGGACAATGATAGGAGCCACACTAAGCACAGCATTTTACATTCATGTAATATATATATATATCACCTATGTTTTATATGGCTTATCTATAGGAAATTTTATATATATATATATATATATATTTTTTTTTTTTTTTTTTTTTTTTTTTTTTTGCAGTTGTTGGCCAGGGCTGGTCTTTAACCCGCCACCTCCAGCATATGGGGATGGTGCCCTACTCCTTTGAGCCACAGGTGCCACCCCATGTAATATTTTTATAACTTTTTTAGTGCTTTTGCTTATATGATCTTTTTGGACCTTATGGCAATTCTGACATATTTGCTCCATTATTATTATAAATTTAGGATTGGGGAGATTATATCATTTACCTAAGGTTATAACTGTGTGTGAAGCTGGAACCAGCACAAAGTTCCTCCAGTATTCAAAAGTGGCATTGTTCATTATCAACTCCCCCTGGTTATCCAGCCTGTATAATGTTTAAAATATTATAAACAGAGAGAAAGTTGATTTTTATTCCCTATAGATAAGCCATATAAAACACAGGTTGTACTTCCAGTATTTTTAAAAAAAGCTCAGTTACCATGGAAATGGATCATTACAGGAGATTTTTGCCATGCATTATAACTTTTTTCAAAGACAGGCCATTGAGGGAAAAAAACACATATGCTTCTATGGATGGAAATTCACTATATTTAAATAACCAACAACACTGTGGTAAAAGGCTCTGTTAGGTAATACAGAAGGGATAGGAACAAAATGCAATATAGTTATGCAAAATATGTGAATTTGAAGATAATGTTCCATGTGACCATAGGAAAAGAAAATATGAATTTCACATGTATAATCTGGGTAATTCTACATTTCCTACAGTAAAAGTAGGAAGTCAGGTGAGCATTTCTGTGTGTGTAAGGATGAAAAGTGGACCTGAGAGAAATGGCATTCCAATCAGATGAAAACAGCCTTATCAAAAGATGAGGGCTAGATGCAAAATCACTTTTAAGAACCTAGATTTTATCAGTATAGCAAAAGCACTGAGCCCCTGGTAGATAACTTTAGAAAGATAAAGTTTTAAAATTTAACAATAAATGATTTGGATTTCATTTTGTAAAAAAACAAGATTATTTCTCAGTTGGAAAAAAAATCAATACACCTACATTTTAGGAAGATAATATTGTCATAAGTGGATTCAAGGAAAACAGAATGAAAGTCAATCCAGATAATGAAAATATAATGAGACCTAAACTAAGAGGGCTGGGCAAAGAGAGACATTAGAGAATGTGGGGACAGAGGAAAGAGAAAAAGGGCATTTCATAATTCTAAATAATAGAGAACATACAATTAAGTAAAATAGAGAATTTCTTAGGTGGTGCAGCTTAGGTGGTCAGTCCCATTTGGGGCCATATTGAGTCTGAAGTATATATGGGACAGACAGAGTTAACCAACAAGCATTTTGAAATCTTGGGGATGCTACTCAATTTAAAACATCATGAAAAAATGTTAAAAAAAAATTAAAAAAAAATCATGGCTTAAAATTTGAAGTTGGAAATCTCAAAAAAAAATTGACTTTCTGGAAATGGGATTGTCTCACAAGGTCTCACAATCAAGTTAGGGAACTTGCCACTGTAGCAGCCCGTATAGCCTATGGCTAGTAGGAGTGAGAGTTATAAGAAATACCTGTATAGCTCAATAAAGGAACACCTTGGTGGAAAGGGCGTGGAGAGGGATTTAGCTCTCCTCACAAGCATGAGAGCTCACGAGATGAGAGCAGTGGTGAATTGGCAGTCTCTACACCTGTGGTGTTGAGAGGCATGAGATCAGCCTTATATTAGGCTGGAGGGGAAGGTAGTCAGGAGCATGCGCATTCTATCACAGACCCGCTTACTCTGACTCTGTCTCCTCTCCTGCCTGCAGAACGCCAGCACAGCGTCTCTCTGCTGAAGATTACCAAGCTCTGCTAAAGACTAAGATCTATCTATTCTAAGACTGCTTTACTCTCTCTAAGTGTCTCTCTCTCTCTCTCTCTCTCAAGTAGATAGCCCTCATGCGCCTAACAGACCTGAGCAAGGTAACTTAGCGGTCCGCATTCGGAACCTAGTTAAGCCAGGCCCGAGACCTGGCCAGTCCTGGGCCCTGACAAGTGGTGGCAGCGGTGGGCTATGACATGCCACCTTGCACTACACTGGCATCACTGTAAAAGCAGCTCATCAAGGTTTCATAACCTCAGAGTCTCACAGCTATGTTCACGTCCACATGTGTTGTTGTCCTGCTGAATGGCAGTCATTATTATTGTGCGTTTTTGTGTGCCAGGAAGGGAATGTCTGAGCTTGAATTAGAGCAATGAACAAACATTCATAACTTTCTTGTAAAACTTGGCAAGAGTAGAAGGGAAATTATGGCTGTATTAGTCCACCTTCATGGGGATAATGCTGTGACCCATAGGAAGTCAGCAGTGTACAAATAGATTCAATGTTTTCTGAGAGGAAAGAGTCACTGATGAAGAAATAGCAGGGTAGCTAGTAATGAGCAGAAGTGAGGGAAATATTGCAATAATTCATTGTATTGTGGGTCAAAATCATTGGCTGACTGAGAAACACAGCAGATGAGACAATACTGATAGAGTAACAGCGAAGAAAATCTTATCTGAAAATCTTGGCCAACAACTCATGGCTCTTGCATTAGGACATGCACCAGCTTACCAGGACACTGTCTGTGAGAGTTTCTAGCCAGGACTGTCTGTGCGGGAGTTTCTAGCCAGTAAACAAATCACTGTATTAGAACATCCTCCTTGCTCAGTCACCTGATCTGGCCCCCAGTGACTTTTTTCTTTACTTAAAGATGAAGGAAATAATGAAAGTAAGACATTTCAATGACATTCAGGATATCAAGTGTAATATGACAGCTCAATGGCCATTCCAGAAAAAAGAGTTCCAAAATTGCTTTGAAGGGTGGAGTCAGCACTGGCGTCCCTGCATAGCTTCCTGAGGGGAGTGCTTTGAGGTGACTTTAGTGATATTCAGTAATGAGATGTGTAGCACTTTTTCTAGGATGGGTTTGTGTACTTAATTGTCAAAAAGTTACAAGAATATGATGAGAAAATAGCCAAGGAAAGAATCAAGGAACACTAACTCCATGGAAAGATGAAAAGGTGAAATACTGGGAAGCAGGAGTCAAAGGCAGGGAGAGACTCAGGAGAGGAAGAGGATGCTTCACAGGAAAGTATGTGACCAACATTCTCCTGTGGTAATGAAGTCTCAGCAACATTACGAGTGAGCCAATTTTATGTGTCATAGTCAAGTCACTTTTCCAGGGAAGAAAACTGCTTCACTGCAGATGAAACCTAGGCAGCATTGACTTAAATCAAGGCAGGCAGAGCAGAAGGACAGGAAATAAAGCAATGGGGCTGGCCTTTCTTATTTCAGGTGGGGTTCTTGGCTACAAGCAACAGAAACCAACTCTGACAAACTGGACCCAAAAAAGGATGTTTTTAGAATCCTTTTAAATATAGTTAGAACTGAAAGAAGCGCTGGGCAACCAAGTTCAGGCCCATGTGCTCCATTGGTAGAGATCCACAAAGATACCACATGTCAGCACCAGATAGGAAGTTAGTAAGTTTACACTTTCAAGCCAACTAGCTCTTGGAGAAATGGGATCCCGTTATTACTACCATCACAATTGCCTCAAGCTCTTGATCTCCCTGGAGATTTGGAAACTGTCTTGAAAGTCACTTCCAATGTACATCAGGTTGGTGGAGCTTGTATCATATGTCCCCAAGCTAGTAAATAAAGGAGCTAGGGATGTGAGTGTCTGGCATTTTCAGCTTTTCTAGTGAAAATGAGAAATGCTAAATAGACAGAGCACCTTTTAAGATTCAAAAAGTAAAGTACTTCTGTGAAGTTAGTAAGCAGATTCAAAGGGCTGGACAGTTAGAATACAAATGTCCATTATTATCTAACCATCAGATACCAGAACAAGAAAGGTTGAAGCAGAAATCAGCAATTTCTTTAGGACACAGGGAATTTAAATATAAGAATAAAGAGTCAATAGAAATAATAGATGTTTAATGACACTGGGCCTATGTAAGAAGTCAGGAAATTATGTATTCAGTGCAGAGGCAAAGCTTTGAAAAGAAAGGAAAACAAGAGGAAGGAAATTAACTTTTGTACAGAGTCTTTTAATGTTAAATGCAATGCTTGGTATTTATCTATATTTTACCTTTACTCATCAAAGAGTACTGTTATTATATTTTACATATTATCCTTTTATATACTATCCAAATTTTAATTGTAATAGCATTTTTTTGAAAATCTTACTCTGCTGCCCAGGCTAGCTCGCAGCAAACTCATACTCCTGGGTTTAAGCAATCCTCCCTCCAAAGCGTCCTGAGTTGCTGGGACTATAGGTGGCTGCCATGATTCCTAGCTAATTCTTCTCTTTTTAGTAGAGGTGAGGTCTCACTCTTGCTCAGGCTGGTCTTGACCTCCCAACCTCAAGTGATCCACCTGCCTCAGCCTCCCAGAGTGCTAGGATTATAGACATGAATCAACACTATATCTAGGTAATAGCATATACTAGGAAGCATTTATTACTCTTTTAATCTCGATAACAACCAGGCACTATTAGTGACATTTTTACAGAAAACTGAGGTAGTAAAGTCTTCCTAAGTTAAAGTTAGGATTCAAATTGAGTTTTATCTAATACCAAGATTCCTTTTAAGGATAAAATAATAATTAAAGTAACAAACACTCAGAGGGAATATTATATTAAAACCATAAGACAAATGTACTTTTTACTCTCTTTAAATCATATTGACCAACAACTCCCTGCACTTTAACAAATGGCATTCATTTCTATAGGCAGGGTATATGAATACAGACAGTCTCAGGGAGGTGATTGTTTAGCTTTGAGTTTCAATTTAGATTCCTTTTTAAAGTTCTTAAAGACATCATCTTGAAAGTCATGGTTTGTGATAGGAAAATACAAAAGAATTCTTAAATTCCAAAAATTCTCTGTATATCTCAAGAGCAATTCTTAGATATCTCCATTTATAGTTTTACTAAAAGGCACAACGCAGAAAGCGTAGAAGATACGATATAGGGGAAGATAAGTGAGTTTTTTTCAAGATGGGAAGGGGAGAAGCCACTTAGCAGTTTGAAGGAGTTTGCAGAGAAGTAGAAGAGAACAGAATAGAAGAAGATGAAGCTGGTCACCAGGGTACTAGACTCTGATTTAGGGAAACCTGATAATTAGAGGCAAAAAATAACATGCAGTATTTTATCTGAGTAAGGAGGTGTCCCCAAAATTATATCTCTTGTATACGCTAGTGTAAGGACAAAATTAACTCCATTTTGTTAAACTTAACTTCATCTTGTCCCTCAGTCTTCATTTTGCAGCTGCATACCAAAGGCGTTAGGCAACCTGCTCCCTCCTCTGCCACCGTCCTTGCCCATGATCCGCGCCCTTGCACAACATCTGCTCCGAGCGATAACAAACTCTCTCCCAGAAAACCAAGGACAAGTGCTCAGTCCCCTAGACCCCCCTATCAACTCGCCCCAGTGGCTCACCTCACCCCTTCTCTTTATTTCTTTCTGTATCCTTAAAAACCTCCCTCCTTTTTGAGATTGGGACTTCTCTGCTCTCTCTCCTGCTGCTGCCAGGACCAGGGATCCCAGGCTCGAGCTTGTAAATAAACAACCTATTGCATTTGCATCCGACTTGGTCTCTGGGTAATTTATGTGGGGAATCCTGTGACTAAGGCACAACATTTGGGGGCTCGTCTGGGAAAACCCTCCAAAATCACAGAGTATGTGCTCTGGAAGTGAGTGTGTGTGTGTGTGTGTGTGTCGGGATTTGTCTTGTCCTGTTCCTTGTTGGTTCCGTTTGTTGAATCTGTAGTCAGGACGTGGAATGACAGAGTAGAAGAGGTGATGCCCCATGGATAGGGGACTGAGATGTGGTTTCCCTAGTCCCTGATCAAGAAGACCACGAAGAGGCGATCCTTCTGGTTGAGAGACAAGGCAGGTCGCGACCGCCAGATGGGGTTACACTGTCGTCTCATTTTCAGTTTTACCTGAAAACCCGCAAGGGCAGGCTTCTGTCTTCTGGAGGAATCATGGGTGTTATTTGTTTTGTCTGTGTTTTATTATATTTGGAGGGCGACATGGGACAGATGCAGATGACCCCCTTCTCCCTAACTTTGACTCATTTCCAGGACTTCAAAGACAAAACCCAAGAGTACAGCTTTAATGTGTCCAGAGGTAAACTTGTGGGTTTTTGTAGGAATGAATGGCGGGCATACCATGTTGGATGGCCACCAGAGGGCACTTTTCATCTCCCCATTATCTTTCATGTCAAAGACATAGTCTATCCATCTGGGACTGAGCTCCTGGACCAGATCCCATATATAACTGCTTGGCAGGACCTTGTGGAGAACCCGCCATTGTGGTTAAAACTCCTCCTTCCTCCATCAGGCAAGGAAGTAGCTAAACTCCTAGCCTTGAAGGAGAAAAAGCAGAAGTCCCGTGAACTCACTGCCCCTCTCCTGGTCCTCCAGAAGTGCTCTTCCCCCCCTCCCCATCAACCCTCACCTTGGGAGGCATCTGTTCCTCAGAGTCCACCAGGCAGCGAGGCCACTGCAGCCCCAGGTCCAGAGGGTAGCCACCGGAGCCCACCTCACAACCGCCATATAGCCCTGTGCGATCTGAAGGCAGACTCCACGGTGTTGACTCTCCGGATGGCAGGCCCCCTGATAAAGCAAATCCCCCAATCAGCTGTACCACTATTGGCCCTTCGCCACAAGTGATCTCTAAACTGAAAAATGCAGAACCCTAAGTTCTCCAAAAAACCTACTGCATTGATTGACCTCTTAGACTCAATTATTTTTACCCACCAGCCTACCTGGGACCATTGTCACCAACTGTGACAGGTTATTTTCACCACTGAGGAATGGAACCGCAACTTGGCTGAGGCCAGGAAGGCTGTCGAAAATGCAGACCACCAAGCAGGCTCTCATCGATGCCTCTTTTCCTCTTACTCACCCTGATTGGGACTTTAATATGGGAACAGGTCAGGTAAGACTCCAAGTCTATCACCATATTCTAATGAGGGATCTCTGTAAAGCAGCTAGAAAGCCAACTAATTTGGCCAAGGTAGGTGATGTACAGCAGGAAAAGACAGAATCCCCAGCAGCTTTCTTAGAAAGAATTATGGAGGCATTCCGCATGCACACACCCCTAGACCCTGAAGCTGAGGAGAATAGAGCAGCAGTTGTCATGTTCTTTGTTAATCAGTCAGCTCTAGACATTAAGCGCAAGCTGCAGAGAATAGATAGACTGGGCAAGAAGTCTTTACAGGATCTCCTAGTAGTTGCTGAAAGAGTCTACAACAACTGTGAGACCCCCGAAGAAAAGCAAACAAAGGCGGCTAAGAGACAGACCCAGAAATTAGCCAGAATTAGCCAGAATTAGCCGCGACCTCGGACAAAAGAAACAGGCGGCTGTGCCAACTGGCAGCAGGAGGTAAGGAGGGCTCCCCAGGTGGGGAAAGGCTTCGCCTCCAGAAAGACCAGTGAGCCTGTTATAAGGAACATGGACACTGGGCCCGGGAGTGCCCCAAGAAACCACCTCCCAGACCTTCATGCCCCCCCTCAGTGCCAATCTTGGAACTGAGCGGGCTCGAAGGGTAAGGGGGTCAGGGCTTGCCACCCCTCCCCGAGCCCTAGGTAACTCTCAGAGGGGAGGGGACCCCAATTAATTTCCTGGTAGATACCGGAAGGCCAGCATTCAGTCCTGACACAGGACCATGGCCCTATGGATGCCACGAAATCATGGGTCCAGGGAGCCACGGGCATCAAACAATATTCATGGACTACCTGAAGAACTGTGGACTTAGGCATGGGCTGGGTATCCCACGCGTTCATGGTTATCCCAGACTGCCCCTACCCTCTCCTTGGGCGAGATCTCCTAACTAAGGTAGGGGCTCATATCATCTTCAAAAACGAAGAACCCCTTGTCACAGACCAGTATGGGAGTCCCATACAAATACTCACCCTACAACTTGAAGATGAGTACAGACTGCAACAGCAGCAGCCTAACGGCCATCATCTGTCTTTTGTCTTGTATGGCTGAAAAGCCACCCACTTGCCTGGGCAGAAACTGGAGGAGTGGGGCTAGCTGCCCACCAACCACCAGTAATCATAGAGCTCAAGCCTATGCCTTCTTCAGCCTCCCACTAGCCCCCCGAGAGCCAGGCAATGTTCGCCTTTGAATGGAACGATGCAGAGCAAGGGATCCATGGTCAACTTACCTGGACCTGGCTGCCGCAAGGGTTTAAGAACACCCCCCACCTCTTTGATGAAGCCCTACACAAGGACCTGAGTACTGGCAGCAGCACTCTCACCAGACTCTTTTACAGTATGTAGAAGACATTCTGATTGCAGCCGAGACAGAAGAATGGCACCAAGGCACCCAGGACTTGCTGACTGTACTAGGAGCTCTGGGGTACCAGCCTCTGCCAAGAACTCTCAGATTTGTCAACAAACTCTAAGTTATCTGGGGTACATCCTTAAAGATGGGCGGCAGTGGCTGTCCCAGGCAAGAAAAGAAACAGTTCTGTACCACCACCACCCCGCCACCCCGCCCCCACCACATGGCGAGGAGTGCGAGAGTTCCTTGGGTCAGCCGAGTTCTGTCATCTGTGTATTCCAGGGTTCACGGAGATAGCAAAGCCCCTCTATGAAGCCACCCAGGATAGCCTGCCTTTCCAGTGGAGCGCAGAACAAGAAAGAGCCTTCCAGGCCCTGAAACGAGCTTTGCTTTTGGCCCCAACCCTAGAACTCCCACATATTACCAAGCCCTTTCATCTGTATGTAGATGAGCACAAAGGCATAGCAAAAGGGGTGCTTGCTCAATCACTTGGTCCCTGGACCCAGCCGGTCGCCTACCTGTCAAAGAAACTAGACCCTGTAGCAGCAGGCTGGCTCCCATGCCTATACATCATTGAAGCTACTGCATTGCTGGTTAAAGACGCAGATAAATTAACTTTAGGGCAAGAACTGTTGATCACAACCCCTCACGCTGTTGAGGGAGTTCTCAAACAGCCACCAGATTGGTGGGTTAGTAATGCCAGACTCACCCACTACCAGGGCCTTCTGCTGAACCTTCCACGAATCTGACTCCTGCCAAAGATCTCTCTCAATCCAGTGACCCTATTGCTGGATCTGGACCTAGACAGCCCCTCTCCATGACTGTGTTGACATCCTAGCCCAGGTTCACAGTGTACACCAGGACCTTACGGACCAGCCCCTTCCTGACGCGGAGGCTACCCGGTACACAGATGGGAGCAGCTTCATACAAGATGGATGCAGGTACGTGGGAGCAGCAGTTGTATCTGAAACTGAGACTGTATGGGCAGAGCCCCTCCAAGCTGAGACATCAGCTCAAAAGGCTGAGCTCATAGCTCTAACATAAGCCATGACCCTGGGGAAAGGCCTAAGACTTAACATTTATACCAATAGTCGATATGCCTTTGCCACTGCCCACATACACGGGGCAATTTACCAGGAGAGAGGACTCCTTATAGTGGAGGGAAAGACTATCAAAAATAAAAATGAAATACTCGACCTCCTAAAAGCCTTATGGCTTCCCCAAAAACTAGCCATCATTCATTGCCCTGGCCATCAGCAGGGCGACTGCCCTGTAGCCAGAGGCAACCGGCAGGCTGACTAGGTCTCCAGGACTATAGCCGCTTCGGCTATCCAAGAGCATCCTATTACTACATTGCCAGACTCTGGACTCCTAACACTCCCACAATCCCCGGAGTATACACCAGAGGACCTAAATTGGGTAAAGCAGATCCCACAAGCCCACTCCCCCCAGAAGTACAACGGATGGTACGTCACCTATGATGGCAAAGCGCTTGTGCCAGCAAAACTAGGATAGGAAATCCTCCATAGAATCCATTCATCCACCTACCTAGGGTCACGCAAAATGAAAGACTTACTACGCCATGCCAAAATCAAAATACAAAACCAGAATACTAAAATTGACAAAGTCGTAGCTTCATGCAAAGTATGTATTGTGACTAACAGTGTATCTAACTCCCACGATCCAGGGTCCAGAGAGCATGGGATGGAGCTAGGTACGTACTGGGAAGTGGACTTTACTGAAGTTAAGCCAGGTAAATATGGATACAAATATCTCCTTGTTTTCGTAGATACATTCTCAGAATGGGTAGAAGCATTTCCAACCAGAAATGAGACTGCACAGGTAGTAGCAAAGAAAATATTAGAAGATATAATGTCTAGGTTTGGAACCCCTAATCAGAGAGGATCAGATAATGGCCCAGCCCTTACTTCTCAGGTAGTACAGAGTCTAGTGGAAGCCTTGGAGGCTAATTAGAAATTGCATTGTGCCTATTAACCCCAAAGTTCAGAGCAGGGAGAGCGGATGAACCACACCCTAAAACAGACCCTGACTAAATTAATCATGGAGACTGGTGGTGACTGGGTTTCTCTCCTCCCCTTTGCCCTATACAGGGTGCAAAAGTCACCCTACCTTATAGGCAAAACTCCCTATACAGTTCTCTTTGGAAGGCAACCCCCTATAGTCCATAAGTTGCATTACAATGCCCTCACTTCAAAGGTCCCTGATCTTAAAGCTTGGAAAGGTTATGCATTAACTTTACATTTCTATCAAAAGGCACAAGGAGCTGATTGGGAGAAACTTATATCCCTCTACAGCTCAGGAGCTGTCCCTGAACCACATGCTTTCCCGCCTGGAGACTGGGTGTACGTGAAACGTCATTGACAAGAAACGCTGGAGCCCCGGTGGAAGGGCCCATACACCGTGGTCCTCGTTACTCCCACTGCACTCAAGATAGACTGAATCACCTCCTGGATACATCACATGCACATTCGCCTAGCCGACCCGTTCACCATCAAAGACTCCAGCCCCCAGTGGAAACTCCAATGGGACCCTGATAACCCACTGAAGCTCAAACTGCAGAAATGCCTGGATCCCTGATGCCACCATATGTGCACCACTTACTGAATTACACTGACTTGCTGATTATACCCCTCGCCACTAATACTCATCGCCCCATTAAGATAACGTGGCTAGTCACTGATGCTAGCACAGGGACAGTTCTCAACCAGACCTCTGGAGTTCACCCTAAGGGTACTTGGTTCCTGGAGCTCTTAGTCGACCTACATAATCTGGTAAGGATTAGACCCTGCCCCTCAGGGTGGCAGTCATATTGGTCCAGAAATACTCTAACCAAGTACTTTTATGTCTGCCCCGGTCACCTTCCTAATAAGTGTGAAGGAGCAAGTTCATATTTTTGTAACTCATGGAACTGTGTTTCCATCAGGCAGTTATGCTTGAACCCCCCAAGACAAGGAGACTTGATCCAAGTAAAGAGGAAGGGTGTTTAGAGAGGGAATGCCTGTGCAGGAGGCCCCAAACCTGACATAGTCAGCATCACCTTACAGAGAAAGGAAAGCGAATGCTAGATTGGGAACTCAGCAAATGGTGGGGCGTGAGACTGTACAACATGCATGACACAGACCAGGGTAATGTTTTCCAACTCAAAATCTTATACACCCCTGTTAATAATAAGCCTGCTGCAGTGGGCCCCAATATAGTGCTTAAGCATCCCCCTGTAGTCACCCCTAACCTCTGTGACTCCCCTGACTCCCTGGACCAAGCATCCAGTACCCAAAGTCTGATTCTAAACCCCACACCTGTGCCTACCACAGATCCCAATCCACTTTAGAAATTGGTCATTGCTACATACCAAGTCTTAAATATTAATACTTCCAGACCAGACCTTACTAAGTCCTATTGGTTATGTATAGAAGACAGACCCCCATACTATGAGGGAATTGCCCTAATAAGCAAACCTAAGATCAGCTCCCAGGCTAGCGACTGCTGTTGGCAACAGTCTAAGCCCAGAGTCACTCTACAGTCCATTATAGGACAAGGAACCTGTATATAGGTCAGACACCCCCTTCCCCCCAATACCAACATCTACATAATCAAACTCTCACCTGGAATAGGACTGGATATATAATTCCCACCAACAATTCCTGGTGGGCTTGCTCAGCAGGGCTCACCCCGTGTCTATATGGGGCAGTCCTTGATGTAACCCGGGGCTTTTGTCTCTTAGTGAAGCTCATCCCCAAGCTGATCTATCACTCAGAAGAGGACTTATACCAGGCATATGAGTCAGCTGCAGGCACACTTACAAGAACCAAGAGAGAACCAGTCACAGCAATAACTCTAGCCATGCTCATGGGACTGGGTATAGCAGGAACAGGCAAAGGAATCTCCTCCTTAGTCCTACAAGACAAGAACTATGGAGTTCTGTGTGCTGCAATAGACTTAGACATAGAAAGAATAGAAAACTCCATTTCCCACCTTGAAGAGTCCCTAACTTCCCTCTCTGAAGTAGTACTCTAAAATAGGAGGGGGCTAGACTCACTGTTCCTTCAGCAAGGTGGATTATGTGTAGCCCTAGGAGAAGAATGCTGTTTTTATACTGAATACTCAGGAGTAATCAAACAGTCCATGAAGTTAGTGAGAGACGGTCTCCACAAAAAAAAAAACTCGAGCAGGAACAGTCTCAGAGCTGGTATGAATCTTTGTTTTGCAAGTCACCCTGGCTCACAACTTTAATTTCAACCATAGTGGGCCCACTTGTAATCCTATTATTACTACTAACTTTTGGCCCCTGCATAATTAATAAATTACTGGCTTTCATCCAAGCTAGAATTAATACTGTTCAATTAATGGTCTTACGGGCACAGTATACCCCTCTCAGCACTGAATGAACCAGCAATGGCATAGAACTAGGGCTCGTAAAATGCACTGAGGACCCATGATTGCATCTTCTAGGCACAAGAAAAGGGGTGAATGTAAGGACCAAGTTAACTCCATTTTGTTAAAACTAACTTCATCTTGTCCCTCAGTCTTCATTTTGAAGCTGCATACCAAAGGCGTTAGGCAACCTACTCCCTCCTCGCCCCCCCGTCCTTGCCCCATGATCCGCACCCTTGCACAAGGTCTGCTCCAAGTGATAACAAACACTCTCCCAGACAACCAAGGACAAGTGCTCAGTCCCCTAGATCTCCCTATCAACTCACCCCAGCGGCTCATCTCACATCCTCCCTTTTTTTCTTTCTGTAACCTTAAAAACCTCCCTCTTTTTTGAGATCAGGGCTTCTCTGCTCTCCTGCTGCACCAGGACCAGGAAGCCCAGGCTCAAGCTTATAAATAAACAACCTCTTGCTTTTGCATCGGACTTGGTCTCCAGATGATTTATGTGGGGGATCCTGTGACTCGGGCACAACACTAGCCCTCCAAAAGATACAGGGGAAGGAAACAGGTGTCCTACCTGGACTGATGGGCATGGATAGAATGTGGCTTAGGATAAAAATACCATTACGTGCAGGAACCTGGTAAATGAAAACAGGCCTGGACAGGTTCTGCAACATGGGCCGGTGCATTAGTGAACCAGGGCCCTGCCCATAGAAGAGAGGGGAACAATCTTTGTGTCCCTATTCTACTAATTAAAATAATTTAAATAAAAATGTATAAATAAAAGCTCAAATTTAAATTTGAATCTTAATAATGTATAATGTATTAATCAAAACTTAAATTCAAATAACAAATGTTCAACTTGTGTTTTACATAATCTAATTTTTTTTTCTTTTGAGACAGAGTCTGACTATGTTGCCCTGGATAGAGTGCCGTGGTGTCGCAGCTCACAGCAACCTCAAACTCTTGGGCTTAAGTGATTCTCCTGCCGCAGATCTACTTATCTATATATTGTCAGTTCTTTTATATACATGTGTGTGTATAATTTTTGATTAAGAACAAATTATTTAAAAAACTGTATTTTTCTGTGGTCCTCAGATACATGTGTATTTCATTTTAATTCACAGAAATAGTGGGCCAAGGACATGGGGATATTCAGAAAATTTCTAGATGAACTTAAAGAGACTTGCTATATCAATGACTGCAATTCAAATGAGGTCATACAGAGCAACTTTCTCAACTATTCCCAAATTCAGGTTAGACAATGACTCCAGGCCACTGGAGACCAGATGCTACCGGAGGAGAATTATTAGCTTTATCACTAAGTAAGTTTTCAGCATCTCCTGCCCTAATTAAGAATGAACACAGCAGCATCAAAATAAGTCCATCCATGTGCTCTAAACCTGATTTTTAAATCCAGGGCACACTACCTCTCCAAATACTTAGATTCCACCTAAACAAATGAAGAAAAGAAAACAGTTGTAATGATACATTTTTGATAATAGGGACAAATCATAATGAATGAACTTATTAGTGAGTTAAGGCTGTCTTAAGTTTTAGAAGCTACCTTTTATCTGGTAAGTACCAAAAGGTGTATTGTCCTTTGACAAAATATATTAACAACTTAAATTACTTTAGAGATCCCACCTATTAATCTAAAATCATCATGTACACAATTTGGGAGACTTGCAAAGAAACTTGCAAAGACTTTTCCAAAAAAGTGAAATTCTAACAGATGAGAATTAGTTTTATCTGTAATTTTATTACTCTGAGACCTCCTACAGTCTTTTTGTCATGATTAGAGTGACGAATCCCCCTTTTTGGAACACACACAGACCCACGTGACCTTTCACTATCACAGTGTTAATAACAATAGATATATTGATGATTGTACTGAGAGGCATGTGACCCAGTTAATATTTTTCTGAGTCTATACTTTTTTTTGTCTGAGTATAAAGCTTGAATTGCAATTATATTAAGCAGACGAGTAGTCAGATTATTCATTTTTAAAATAATATTTATTATTTGCAGAAGACCTACTCAATACCAGATAATGACCTAGCTCACACCAGTGAACACAGCTAAGTCCCTGCTACTATTCTACTCTAAGTCCAGGGTACACAAAAAGACTTCAGAAATATTTATCACTGATTATGAAAAGCATAATAATAACAATTTGCCAAACGTTAGCTGTCCCTACAAATATATAATACTTGTAATAGGTCAACCTCATTGTATTTAACCTCAGGACTTCTAAATAAGATCTTCTATCAACTTTTATAATACTTGGCAGAATATAATAATCAAAGTAGTGGAAGCTTTTGAAAAATGTAGTTTGACATTTAGGAACAATTGTCCAAGAAAATCAAATCACCTTAACATCAACCCTGAAAAAGATGACTTCTTCCTAATAAACCTGACATAGTTTGGTTGTAAAGTTTGCTAAAAACTGAGAAGAGAATAAATGTTGGGAGCATCAAAACAAGAACATTTTCAAGGTTTCAAGTTTTATAAAACTGGAAACTGGAGATAAGTGATGCGTTGTATGCAAAGTTTACACTATTTGATAGCTACCAGTGAAGAATTATGGTGGATGTTCTTTATATTTATATATTTTATAAAGCTTAGCTAAACAAATTTCTTCTAATCTTTGAATTTCTGGAACTCTTGCAAATATACTGTTATAGGCTATCCTATTGCAAAATTATGAGGATAACTATTATAGCGACCTTTAACAAATTAAGAAATAAAACATTTTCTCATGATTCAAAACCATCTATATTGCATTACAACTTCCTATTTTTGCCTACTAACATTGATTTTATTTTGATTTTATAGAAATAGTTTTCTTTTTGAGACAGAGTCTCACCCTGTTACCTAGGCTAGAGTGCCATGGTATCAGCCTTGCTAATAGCAACCTCAAACTCCTGGGCTCAAGCCTTTCAAACTGATGTGACTTTAATCCTAAGAGTTTTCATTAGAATTTACCTTATTCTAATTATAAAGCTTCAAAAGCCATCCTATCAATTGGGGCTATCTTGATCATTAGAGATAGCTTCTTTTTTTTTTTTTTTTTTTTTTTTTTTTAGACAGAGTTTTACTGCATTGCCCTTTGTTGAGCGCTGTGGCATCACAGCTCATAGCAACCTCCAGCTCTTGGGCTTAGGCGATTCTCTTGCCTCAGCCTCCCAGTGGCCAGGACTACAGGCACCCACCACAATGCCTGGCTATTTTTTGTTGCAGTTTGGCAGAGGTCAGGTTTGAACCCGCCACCCTCAGTATATGGAGCCTCACTGAGCCACAGGCACTGCCCAAGATGAAAACAGTTTAGTCAAATGTCAAAATAAAACTCTATGATTTTAAAACTATTGAAAATTTAACAAAATCAAGTGTATATTTAGCTTTACTCTGCACCAAAATACTCAATTATTTTCAGGTTTGTTAGAGTACTAGCCCAGACGTTTTGGGGGCACATCAATATATTTTCTACCACTTGTTCTTACTTTTCTTCACCTTCTTTGATTGAAGTTTCAAAATAAGAAGTGAAGGTGGAAGTAGGCTCCCACAATTTCAGAAATATAGCCCCAAAGTAGATAAATTCGAGTCTTCTTAGAGTGGGAATGTGGGCATTCTAGAGTCTTTCTCTGGAGTGTAGCAAAAACTGTTTCTGAAACTCTATCACTTTTCTAAATTTTCTTCTGATCTTTTTTTTTTTTAATTTCTATTATCTACAGCAGTGGTCCCAACCTTTTTGGCATCAGGGAATCAGTTTCATAGAAGACCAAATTTTCGATGGACCGGGGATAAGGGAATTCTGGGTGGGAAGGATGGTGTCAGGATGATTCAAGTGCTTTACATGTCCACTTCAGATCATCAGGCATTAGATTCTGAGAGGAGAATGTGACCTTGATCCCTCACATATGCAGTTGACAGTAGGATTTGCTCCTCTGAGAATCAACTGCTGCTGCTTATCTGATAAGAAGCAGAGCTCAAGGGGTGAGATGAGGAATGGGGAGCAGCTGTAAATATTGATGAAGCTTCCTGCACACCTGTCACCTCCTTCTGTGGGCCCAGTTCCTATCACAGTCCACTCCTGGTGGTTGAGGGCCACAGATCTGCAGGACTGGAGTTGTTTGGATAAACATTGATTCAATTACTTTAAAGTCACTCAAAATAAATTTACAAAAATCTTCTTTGTAGTGTTTTATGTAATTACTTAGCATGGCTTGTTAAACATAGTCATGAGCCAATACACATATGTTGATTCCACAAACATTTTATTTTGAGAATCAATAAGGCCAAAAGGTAAATGTGTATCCAACGTTCATTCTTACTTAATCACTATGTTTGGGAAATAACCTAAATTTGTTATTAGATTAGGCAAAAATATCAAGTCAAAAGCGCTATTCAAAATATACAAAAGGGATTCTGGAGATTCGAAGATAATATATTTTAAGATTGGCATTTTAAATATGATTTATATCAATATGTTCAATATGTTTTACCTATTAGGTTAGATTAGCAAAATTTTTGCTCTTATAAACTAACATGGTATATTTATTAGTAAAAATGTGGTGGGCCCAAACCAAACTAAGATGCTGTGCCATATAAAGGTTTTATTTTGTTCATCTTTCTCTGCTGTTCTGTTAGTGACATCCCTAGACGAAAATAAAATAGTCTTAAAGTGTAGGAACAAGACTTCTGCTTCATTGTGTTATGTGTCGGTTGACATCAGAAGACTGATGAAAGACTTATGAAAAAAGTTCAGTCAAATATCCTGCAATCACTAAATGATCACATATAAAGTGCTGATGAAAGCATCTGATGAATGAACTAGTAGCTACTGCTTGCAAGGTCCTTGGAAAGCTCGTGACAGCCTGCCCTTATAGCCTCCTGTCTGGATCTTCCTATCTGAACCAACCTATAGAAAAGCTCCAGGACTAAACAACATTTCCCAGAGTTCTCAGGCTCCTGGGCCTTCACTCATGCTGTTCCCTTCCCCTATAATGCCCTCCCATCAATGTGTTCATATGGATAATTCCATTAAAACCAAGCGTTAAGCTTTCCTTTGTTTAGAACCAAATGCTCTAGTTGAATAAAATTTAACAATCTGTATATCCCTACTCTTCCAGATTATTTTGACTCTTTAAGTGACTCAACAATTAAATAAGATGATAGAATCTAGATTCTGAATTCTAAGCTCAAGTTTATTAGTAATGTATGATGTGACATTGTGACAATCATGGATTTTTTTTAATTGCTACTTCATTTCACGTGATATCTTGAAGTAACATCAGTTTGTATCAATGCAAGGTGCTTTGAAATGCAAAATAGTAGACCCTAGGAACTTTTATTTTATTGACTATACAGAAGATAAGGAAGCACTTATCTTTAGGGGGAAAAACATGTTTCAAGAAGCAAAGGTTAGCCCTGAAAGTTTAAGGAGAACATCATAAAAACTTAAATTTGAAATAATAATAAAAAATGCATTAAACCTGCCCTATCCAAAGTTATTATTTTTCATGGTGACAGGTTAACTAAATAATTATGTACATTAGATTATTTTATTATATTTATTGTCGGGTGAATATTGCCTTTGAATTTTGCCTAGATATTCTACTCTTTTATATGAGATACATAATTTTGGTTAAAAAAAAAAAAAAAACAGTACAGAGAAGTGTCATATTCCTTGGAATGAAAAATTGAGTTCAGTGAAATCAAATTATTGAGGCCTGGGGCAGTATGATAGTTTAGACAAACCTGTGAAAAAAGAAATTGTGTATGATTGTGAGCTAAGTAGGTAGAAAATAAGTTAAACTGACAATTAGTTAAAAGTCCATTTCGGAAATACTTGTGTGACTTCAGAATCAATGTTTATTTTGCTTACTTTGTGACTCAGCCAAGTTTCCATATTAATTTTGGAGCTAGACTACTCAAGAGAAACCACTCTAAAATTAAGCAAACAGATGTCTGCTGATATGATTTGCTATGTAATTATTTATACCAAACAATTAGTTGAATTTATGTAAACAATAACTTAGAGTTTTAGGTTTCTAGGCATAATTTTGTAACTGAAAAATCCAGATATATTTTCCTATCAGATTAAAAGAAAATATTTAGGGATGAAAAATATATACACAATTTATGGACATAACAATATATGTCCATATTTAGGGTTTCTTTCTAAATGTAGGCATCAGAGTCCTTTTTTGAATGTGATAATAAGTTATTGCACTGATTACATTACAAAGATATTTTACACTATTGGGGGGGGTAGTTTGTCTTAGACATAAATATTATGTTTGAGACTCACTCTTGCAAAGATTACAACAATTACATGTTTTGTATGACAGTACTCAGAAGTCATCAAAGAAGCAGGAAAGGCCATGTGGCCCTTATCTCTCATTTTGCTAAGCTGTTGTATCCAAGGGTATCAAGACTGAACTGTGCCTAGGAAAACAATAAAAGATCATATGTAATTATAGTAAGTCAAATATGCTATTTGACATTGGCAGCCACCATAGGAAATGGTAATTCATTTCTTGGACCAGAATATTGCGAGTTGCTGGCCGGTTGGTAGTTCCTAGGCTTATGTTGTAAAATCAGGAATCAGTGAAGTGGTATAGATTTCCTCAGTTCACCAATAAAGATCACTAAGTGCATAATCTTTAAAGTCAGTATCTACTAAAATCTCATTAGGAAAAAAAACGGTTTTGAGTTTCTTCTATTCATAAAAAGAAAACATGAATAATATACTTAAAATATAAATTTAGATAATTGCTAAAAGTGGTTCAAACCTAAAGCTGTCTTGAATGGTATTCTGTTTAATCAAGCAAATGTCACACCAAAAATACAATACTTTACTTATCTCCCTCTTCCTATCGAGGGACCCAGCATTGTTCTCATTTTAGGAGCATCATACTCACGTGTTTCCAGGCAGAGGCACAAGTTCTGCATGTGTTTTTCTCTGCACATTTTTGCTGCTTTGGCGTATACTTTTCTTGCTCCATTTTGTGAGATTTATGCGTGGTACATCCACCATACACCTGTAACTACACAACTACCTTTACGGTAACAGAATATCTAAATAACAGGTGTGGCACAGAATATGGCACATGTGGCACATGTTGTTTCTCTCTAATATATCCTTAGACCAGAAAGCAGGCTTCGGGCTGAATACAATGACTAAAGATGTCAGGGTACAGGTCATTAGGGTCTCCCAGATTTTGTAAATTTCAAGATAGCTCCTGAAGCTCTGGTCTTTATTTCTTTAAGTGAAAGTCAAGAAGGGGCACAGATCAGTCAAATCTGCTTTTTTTTTTTAAAAAAAAGCGGTCTCAATCTGTATTCAACTGACATTATAACAGTGGGACACACCCAACACTATCTGAAAGTGAAGCTTAGAGAAGGCATTTTTAAGTGAGCAGATGGCCTTTAACAATGCAATTGAGGTTTAACAAGGAAGGAAATGGGACAGGCAAACACCAGTCCCTGCTACAGTACTCACATCTACAGGCGAGTTTACAGGAAAAGTAGCCACGGTTTGTTTATTAAGAATACTGTTTATTCTTTAGTTTAAATTATGTTATTAAACACATCAGGGTGAATATGGAAAGGTGGAAAGGGACTCAAATTCTAGCCTAGATTCCACATATGCAAATGAATTTAGGCAAATCATATATATATTCCATGAGCCACAATTCCCTCAGTTCCTAATTGTGTTGACTCCTATGAGTATTAAGTGAGCAGTCGAATAATTGAAAATGTCATCAAATTGACCATAAAATGCAAGTGTGGTCACAATTCAGTTTAAATATTTACATAGAGTGAGTTTTATGTTACAGATTTCCTTGTATTTAATAAATCAAATGTAACATTCGCGAGAACCATATTTTCAAATCAATTAAGATAAATGAATGAAATATAGCAGTTATCAATTTTAAGCACCCTAAATCTTATCATGTATTTAACTTTTTTCTTTTCTTTTCTTTCTTTTTTTTTTTTTTTGCAGCTTTTGGCCAGGGGTGGGTTTGAACCTGCGACCTCCAGCATATGGGGCTGGCGCCCTACTCCTCTGAGCCACAGGTACTGGCCATCACGTGTTTAATTTTTATATTTATTCAAATATCAGAGATAATAAACAGAATATCAGTAAATAACATGTACTCACATATGGGATAATTTGTGTATTATTGATATTCATATTTAGTGGGTAAATATCCCTTGCTATTTTTAACTATATTGCATTTTATTCTCTGTCATTTATATGTGTACTTAATATATATTATTTTCCATGCTTTAACACTTTATCTTGTCTTTGCAAATTTGAATAGAAAATTATTCAAAACTAGAAGGTTGAAAAAATCATGTGTACTTTGCCACTTTATTATAAGAACATGTTTTTCAGAATTTGAAAAAAGTATTTCTGCTCAGTAGAGTAAAATGAGACCAAAGGAGATTAATAAAATAAAGCAAATACATTAAAGCATTACTTTATATTTTCATGTAAAATTTCCTATTAATGAAAGTGCTCCTCTTTACATAGAGTTAGGTTTTATACTAAAAAAAAAAAACTTAGAAAAGACAATAAATTCATTGAAAATATATTCTCATGTCATTTTATCTTTTCTCATGAAAAGACAAAAAAAATTATAAATAACTCAAGGTACAACTCTGGTTCATAAAAATGACTTATAAATCAGAAGGATTATTAAGTATGCTTGATACATAGCTGTATAAGTCCCATTATAAACATTGTTTAAAAAAAATAGCTGCTCGTAAGGTGTCACTTTATTCTCTCGTGGCCCACTGGAAGATTTTCTCCCTGAGCAATATTCTTCATTAGAGCAATGACATCAGCCTGAAATGAGTTTGGGTAATGGTAAAGAGCATGTCTAGTTTGATCTCTATTTTTATCACCAATGTATACTAAAGTGCTTGGAGCACAGACAAAAAAGTTTTGAATTAATGAATAAACAAATGAATACAAATTAACTTATATATCAAGTAAAATTTGAGTATTTAAATTTTGATGATAATATATGTGTGAGCCAGTGTATCCCTTGGTAAAATCATTTATCACTTAAATATAATCAATTTCATTATTATATTTAATTATTAGAGATTGCTTTACTTCTTTACCTCCATAATAAAATTTTAGCTTTAAAAAATCCCAAAGGTTTAGCCTTCATGGTTGGCAAAATATAATAATTATATAATCATAAAATTATGGTATTAAGAGTCTCTTAGAATTTGACTAAGTACCCTTAAAATTTTCTCAGTTGTATTTAAAATTATGTTTTTATTCAGACACACCATAAAACTTCTGTTTTTATTCAGACACAACATAAAAAAACACCAAAAACATATTTATTGATTTTAGTTTTTTTAAAATAATTCTCTGCTGTATATTTTTCTGTCAAACTACTAAAATATGGGAGGTATATATTTGTCCTCAGTTAGAAAATAATATTAATGTGAATAATTCTTTTACTCTTAGAAGACAAATAATGCTTCTGTGATCCAATAATATACTTATTAGTTTCCAAATTTATTTTTGAA
Source organism: Loris lydekkerianus (assembly GCA_963574355.1). Lineage (NCBI taxonomy): Eukaryota > Metazoa > Chordata > Mammalia > Primates > Lorisidae > Loris > Loris lydekkerianus. The sequence goes on from CAUYPK010024040.1 coordinate 53,776, forward strand.
GAAAATGTGTACTACTCACAAGAATAACATTATTTTGCTTTTGAGATTGGGGTTTTCTCATATTAGAAAGTAATTCCCTATCTAAGTGTGTGATGACAGGAATACAGGAGAGCGAGACAGGTGTCAGTATGAAACGTAGAATGACAGAGCTAATATGGTTTCTATTTCACTGCGGTCAAAAGCTTTCATCATGGCAATGATTTAACATATGCATTAAAAATGGCTGAGAATTTGACAGGCAAAGATAGAAGAGAGCTCATTCTAATCAGAGGAAATAGTATTATTCTGACTGTGAAAATGTAAGTTTCTGTAGCCCAGGGAACATATGGGAAAAAGACAAAATTAAAGCTAGTCAGGGGCAAGCTAGTGACATCTCAAATGCTAAAATTCAAATAAATCCTTAATTTAACAGCCAATGGGAAATCATTGAAAATTTTAAGAAGGGGAAAATATGTTCTGAGCTGTGCTGCTGGAAGCTTAAATTGCATGAAAGCCTAGGGTGGGGGAACAAGAAGGTAGAAGAAAAGTTAAAAGCTATCTCATTCTGGCAAGAAATTTAAAAGGAGTGTTATTTTTAAAGCAGCAAACCAATGTGTTTTTGTTCCCAGGAAGGCCCAGATCCTAACTGCCTGTGATTCTCCTATTAATTGTTTTCGATGATATTTATTTCTTCATGAGAGTCACAAGAATGAGAGAGTCACTGTTCCACCCTGAGGTGCAAACTGAACTCTATGAGACTCTTACTGAAGGAAACTAGTCTTGAAAAGCTTAGTGTCTTTATGAGTTTTATGTGCTTCTGTTTCAGTCACAGGGGTGCAGAGGGAGAGAGATAAAGACAGGGAGAGAGAGAGAGAGAATAGAGATGAGTGTTAAATTCCAACATTTTCCTATCATAAGAAAATTTTGGTAAATTGACCCCCAAATTTAACTATGTGTTCATACAATAAAGAACATGTAGTATATGATATGATACTAGAACAGAATTTCCTTTAATGATAAAAGGAAGAAAAGTTAGGCTAGCCATGGTGGCTCATGCCTGTAATCCTAGTACTCTGGGAGGCCAAGGTGGGTGGATTGCTTGAGCTCAGGAGTTCAAGACCAGCCTGAGCAAGAGTGAGACCCCCCCATCTCTAAAAATAGCCTGGTGTTGTGGTGGGCGCCTGTAGTCCCTGCTATGCAGGAGACTGAGGCAAGAGGATCCCCTGAGCCCAAGAGTTTGAGGTTGCTGTGAGCTATGATGCCGCAGCACAGCACACTACTGAGGGTGACAAAGTGAGACTCTGCCTCAAAAAAAAAAAAAAAGGAAGAAAAGTTTATGGAGTGGGAGAAAGTGAGTATCCTCTGCTCCCCTCCCTTTCCCCAGAGCCTTAAAAGCATACTGCTGTGCAGGGTGCTCTTTGCCAACATGGGTGACCCTCATACAGTAAAAAATATAATTAGGCAAAAAGAGAGTATAAAATGGCACTACTGGCATATTTTAACCTTCAAATAGCATATTTAATATTAGCCTATGAATATTCAAGTGATTTGAAAGCACAAAACACCATTCCTTTGCTGCTTTGAGTGAGAAGCTTTCAACACTGGTGCTCCAAAATCTAACACGGTGAATTTCATCTGATCTAGTACAAATCCTTTTATCTCTGAAGAAAGTAGCTTCATTAGATATAAATATCAGAATCAACAGTACATCATACCAAATCTGGCTTACGAGAAGTGGAATATATTGCTTTCAGCTCCTGCTCTGTAATTTAGTATAAATTCAAGTAGAAGTGAAGAACAAGATCCTCTTACTGCCTGAAAAAAAAAAAAAATGCTTTAATCTAATAACTTTGGGAGCTCTCCTTTCCTGTTACTACGTCCTGAATTTAAGAAGACTTTGAAAAAGGAGGCTGGACAATCAAAACGATGTCTGACTGCTTATTATGTTGCCTGTAAAGAAGAACACACATATTCCAGGGAGATGAGCTTCCCAGATTGGGTGCTACACTTAGGCCATCAGGTTTGACATTTCATTTGCAATAAAAGTTACAAATGCTGGAAACAAGACCCAGCCAAGTGGGAGTCGGTTCTCTAAGTGGTATCCCTGTTATTACCATATAGATGGAGACATAAATATACATGAAGCATGCTATCACTTGTTGAATCAGATTGTATTTGATGGTCAGACAGTTTAAGATTTCTGCATATGGCATACCAAAGTACAAAGAAAATCACTATTGGAAAAATAATAAAGCTAATAAGTACCAAGAGAATAATACATATATAGATAGATGAAGAGCAATGCCTCATAATATTGTGCAACTCATAGGAAAAGAAGAATGAAATAATGAAATGTTATTACTTAATATCTACTTACAGCAAGCATTTTGTTTCTTACCATTTTCTTAAAATAACTGTAAGTATTTAAATTCTACTGAGTAAGTGGCTCCTCAACATATTGACAAAACTGGTAAATTTCAGAGCATTCTGTATTTTTCTATAGGCAAAGTTATACGAGCATTAGATGAGGTTGGAAAGTTTGGGGCCAGAGCTGGCAATGGATAACTAGGCAAGACTCTCTCATACACATTGAACTTCCTAGAAAGAGTCTTCTGCAGAACCAGAGTAATGCAATGGAAGAGTAAACTATCAGGAAGGTAGTAGGTAGAAGAAAATAAAGTGATGAGAGAAGACGTCTTTCATTTTTATTACTATTAGTGCTGTGCGAGTATGTCTCAATGAGAAGAAAGCACTGGACAGGATAAGAGGATGATACAGGAGGAGAAATGATAAGCAAAAGGTCAATCCTGGGCTTGAGTGAAGAAACTGCTTTGGCAAGAGGGGGAGAATATGTTTTGCATCTACCAGGAGGAGAGACAGAAAATGTGTGCAAATGCAGATAGATTTGTGGATTTGGTTTCAAAAGATGAAGAACTTCCTGTTTTATGGTTTTTATTTATAATCTGTCACCTTGGTCGGACTCTCACCATTGCTCAATGTTTCAGAATATTTTAAAGCTTCTCTTAAATTAAAACGTATTCTTTTGATGACTAAAAAATGCCTCAACAAAAGGGAAATAAATGTGAAAGTGGGAGGAGACAGCATTTATGAAAATATAAAAAAGTATATTTCCAAGCATTAGAATAATTGTAAGATATGAAATAAGGAAAAAAAAATTCATTATTAGGCAAAGAAGAGAATAGTGATGATTTGTGATTTCTGTATTATAGAAATACCATGTAAGGATTGATCAGGCCAGATAGTGTCTAAGGATAATTTCATTTATTTTTAATGTTTTATTTGTATTGTAATCTATTTTTAATCTATTTTAAACTCTTACAATGAAAAACTCCAAGTGTATGCAATAGCAACATAGCACATTTAATCTCTATTTGGCCATCACTCAGCTTCAACAATTATCAATTCAGGAATAATATTCCATACCTGAATCTACAACTATTAACACTGACTCTCTACAAATTTGAAGCAAGACCCAGATATTCCATTAACTCATCCATAAATATTTCAGCATTATTTCTAAAAGATAGCCTTCGTAAAAACAGTTTTATTGCCACATCTTTAAAATATTAATAATTTAATAACATTAAAAATATCTTAATACATGTTCAATTTTTATGGATGCTTTTTAACCCAAGTTTCTATTGTTCTAACCAATCAGTGAAATCATTTTTGTTCTTGAAATTTCTTTAATGAAAAGCTGTCACTCATTCTAAATTATATATATTGAGCTTTCTTAAATTTTAACCATTTCCTTTCAACATCCTGTTCTCCTATTTCACTAATTCTGTTCAATAGTTTCAGCAAGAGACTAATAGGACAAAGAAAAATATATTTAACTACATATTTTCTGATATATGAAGGTGGAACAGTAGAATAAAAAGACAATTAATTCTGGTGGGACCACATCTACGGTGCATCTTACAAGGGTACAGATGAAACTTACTAAACTTACAGAATATAAATGTCTGAACACAATAACTAAGAAAATGCCATGAAGGTTATGTTAACCAGTTCAATGAAAATATTTCAAATTGTATGTAAAACCAGCACATTGTACTCCATGATTGCATTAATGCACACAGCTATGATTTAATAAAAAATAATAAGCCAAAAAAAAAAAAAGGCAATTAATTCTATATCATTGACAAAACAAAACTAGGAACATAGATGAAACTTAGCAGGAAAGCTAACCCTCTTTACACGTTCATGACTCCCAAATTGTATCTTACGCCTGATATAAGAATCTTAACTGAACCTCAGATTCATATTTCCAAAGTTCTTTTTGAGATCTTTAAATGGATTATCTAGTAGGCATTTCAAACTTATCTTGACCATCCCTCTAAATTATGAGACATCATTTGAATGCTCTAGATTTCAGGAATTTTTTTTTTTTTTAATGCCACAAAGGCATGCGTTATTTTTATACTAAACTAGTTTAAATAAAACTGCTCAAGATTGGATTTGGGCTTCGCTACTTAATAGCTATATGACTTTGGGGAGGTTATATCTCTCTGTGTGCCCCTGTTTCCTCAACTGTAAATGAGAGACTGAGCTAGCACAGCACTTACAGCAGGTAAAAGATTAAATGAGAACTAGAGCAGTACCTAAAACAGAGAAATGCTAAAAAATAAAAATTAAAAAATTAAAATAAAATCAAGTATCAATACTTTTATGTAACTCAATTTTAATTTTTTCTAAAGCTCTTATTAATATGTTGTTTTTCTTTAAAGTATAGTTATTTATTTATTGGATTTATTTTTGTCTGTTGAAATGTAATAATGTAATAAGCTTTTAAGAAGTCCTAGTTATAAGAATGAGTTAAAAAAACAAACAAAAAAACTACTACTCCTGCTAGAGTCAAACTTCTAAAGGGCAGGAGTTCAATCTGTGGAATTAACAGATTCCAGCTCCCAGAACTGTGTTCCAGGTATATCTTAAGAGTTCGATAAACCTTTGTTCAATGAACAAGTGAGTCTCCATTGAAGAGAGTACTTTAAAGCAATTAAAGGTATATTAAAATGGATTAGACTGCCTACTTAGACACTGTGTCCCATCACTGATGTAAGCATTATCTTTACTTAAATCTTCACCAATTTAAAAAATCCTGAAATCTAGGTAGATATGCTTTGGCTTGTGTCCTCAGATTAACTCTATCTCTACTAAATGAAATGTATACAGACAGTAATAGAAAATGTTATGTTTTAAGTTTGAATAAATTTTTCTAGGTATCATCTTATAATAATTCTCACAGTTTAAATATTCTGCATGTTCAGAAAACATAGACAAAACAGAATTCTAATTTTGAAGAGCTTACTGTTTATATATACATCCTTATGAATTATTATAATTAATAGAATCTTGAAAAAAGACTTTAGGGTATCTATCTATGTCAGGATGGGAGAAAGAAGCGGTGAGAGTGGAGTACTGAGATAAGAGACTTTAAAGAGGCTCACAGGCTGGTAATAACACAAAGTGAGCAGCCAATTAAAACAGACGACAGACGTAAGCAGAGAATATTAATAGTAGCATGCACATCTGTGAAGGAAATAACCAACTGGATGAGGTAGAATGAGGATGAGTGAGGAAAGGACCTTATCAATGAGGGAAATCACATTGGCAAGTTTGTGAGATTCATGAGATGTGAGGGGTGATGCCGCAGTTTGTGACCTGCAAGATGTTCACTGTCCTTGAAGCAAGAGTTTACTAGAATAGAGGTAGCTGATTGGGCTGAGAGGTTCAGGAATGTCAGATGATGAGGAACGTTGGATGGTAAAAGTGTTGTGATTTTTATTCTCAAGAAAGTAATAATTGAGGAACTAAAAAAAATGCACCATCATCTTTTAAGCATTACCTTGTAAAAAAGGATATTTCAGGCTCATCTGGAAGTTTCTGTGCTCCCAACCTGTAACTAGCCATTATTCTAAGAGCCCTGTTTTCTTTTAGAAAAGAATGGTACCTTAGTGTTTGTGGAATCATTGTTTCTAGGATGTTATTTCTTGACCTTCTAAAAATACATATTTAGAAATATATGTGTTTTGGGCATAGCCACAAACACACCTATCTGTTACTTTATAGATCAGCGATTCTCTCCCTGTGGCTTGTGACCCTTTGTAACAATGAAAATACATCCTGCATATCAGATATTTACTTTATCATTCATAACAGTAGCAAAATTACAATTATGAAGTAGCAATGAAAATAATTTTATGGCTGGGGATCACCACAACATGAGGAACTATATTAAGGATCGTGGCATTAGGAAGGTTGAGAACCACTGGTATAGATCTATCTACCTAAAAGCCAAAGTTTACAACAATGCCTCTAAAACTAATGCAACACCAGAGGGGCCAATCTACCTTCATTATTTCCGTACGTGACATCTCTTCTCTACCAGTGAGTAACTTGATGCCCTTTATTATTACGATATTTATGCATTTGTGCACTTCCTATGTGATCAATATCTGACTCCATTGGCTGCTTACTCACTCAGATGATGACTCAGCTCACAAATAATAAGGGCACCTGAACTCTCTTTTTTCAGCTTATTAGACAGTAATTCCAAAGGATGAAAGAGAAAGGGAAAAAAGGGAAAGAAAGAGAAGGAAAATCAAGGGAAGAGAAGGGAAAGAAAAAGGAAAGTTGTGCCTTAGCCTAAATGTCCCTACTTTCACAAAATTTTTCCAGTATTACAGAAAATGCTGAGATGCTTAGATAGTTTTTCAACATGAGTGCCTAAATCCAGTAGTTAACCGAAGGAAGATGTATTTGTAATTGTGTGTGTTTATGTATGTATGTATGTATGTGTGTGTGTGTGTGTATTTAATCCCCACTGTAAATATGTATATATACATATTTATATGTATATATAAATCCCCACAAGAACTGTGAACTCCTTGAAGTCGAGAATTTTTAACTCAGTTATTTTTATATTGCAAATATCAGGAGAGGGCCTGGAAGCAAAAAAGTGCTTGATAAATATTTACCTGCAGAATGAATGAATCAATTCTTTAGGTCTCCTTTTAGTTTCAGAGAAATAGTACAATAAATCCGGAGTACAGAGGGGCTTTCTAATGCTATGATGTTAGCACTTGCATATCCTAATGTCAGTTTCTTAACTTAGATTCGCGACTGCATTTTTATATGTTTGTATTAATGTCCTCTATAACCTTCATACATCTTATCAATCCTTATTCATCTTATATGTCTATCAATTCTTATTGATTTCCTAAATTAATTAACTCTGAACTAGTCACTGTTGAACTCCATCTTATTTATAGTCAACAAGGTCACTTGAACTATACAAAATTTATGTCTATGATATAACATTAAGCCAATTTAAACTTCTGTCATTTTCTAAAATGATGACTGTAGTCTTTATTCATTTCCTAGGTCTATATTTAAGATATTAGGGTTCACTGCACCTTCATTTTGAGAATTTGGAGTTTTTCTTTATCCAGTTGTATGAGAAGCTCAGGTACTTGCTAATCTTTAAATCCTTTTTATTTTGTCATCCTCCGTAGAGTACTGTGGTGTCACAGCTCACAGCAACCTCAAATTCTCGGGCTCAAGTGATTTTCTTGCCTCAGCTCCTGGAGTAGCTGGGACTCATAGGCGCCTGCCACAACACCCAACTATTTTTAGATGTGAGGTCTCACTCTGTTTCAGGCTGGTCTTGAATTCATGAGCTCAGGCAGTCCACCCACCTTGGCCTCCCAGAGTTCTGGGATTACAGGTGTGAGCCACCACTCCCAGCCTTATCTCTTTAAATCTTTATAAAACATATAAACTTAGTATTATAATCTTCATATTAAAGGTGAGATGTAAGAGCTCAAAGCTAATTTCATTACTTTGGATAAAATTACTCAGCCAGCAAACATCAATACCATGTCACATGCTTTTCATTGTTTTACCACTGTTTTCTCCTGATTTTTATTTTGAATGCTAGACAAAAGCTGAAAGACTAGTTCAATGACCATTGGTCTATCTGTCATCTAGTTTCACCAATGGTTATGGTTTCCTTTATCTCTCTGTCTGTACCTGGTTCTTTCTTTTCTCTCATGCTGTCCCTAGATACATACATACAGGTAGAGATACATAGCCACACTGATTACTTTCTTCTACTGAGATATCTGAAAGTTGTAGACACATGACTCTTGACATTTAGATAGTAATTCAGCACTCTCTCCTGAAAACGTGGGCATTCTATACTGCATGTACACACATCACTTATGTAGTAGTCTTGCCACAAATATTGAATCTAACCCAAGCAATGAGGAAACCATCAAAGCAAAGCAAGATGGAGGGAAGTTTTATATAGCAGTAGATATAAAATCTTCAGAATTATTATCATAGAATCCAGTATAAAAGGAGGAAGAACTCTTCTAGGTTAAGGAATACTACGATATCATCAAAACTAAATATATTACATGACTTTTTAAATAATGTCAATATATTAAGGGAAACAAGTGGTTTGGTCATGGTTCTGAATAAACTGTACAGAGGTGAAGTCTGGGAAGCTAGTGTACCTATCACCCAATGTACACCATACCCAAACGGTAATTTTTCAAATCCTCACCACCTTCACCCTCTCTCCACTGAGTCTCCAAAGTCCATTGTACTACTCTGTATGCCCCTGTATAGACCTAGCTTAGTTTTCTCTGAAAATTTTTTAATTAATTGAAATTGAATTTAAATATCATGGATACAGTTACATGATAGCAGATAGCACAATTTAAAGCATTATCTTCATACTAGCTATGTTGTTTTAATTATAAATATTCAAAACTTTATCCTAAAATAAATACCTAAGAAGAAACAGAACTCTCTTTATAGTCAGCAGCTTTTAATACAATAATTCATAAAGCATTTCTTCAACTGAATTTTAAGTGATATTGAGAAAAGCCAATATATAAAAAAGAAATTCACATCTGAAAGAAATCTTCATGTCCAGATCTTAAAAATTCTTAATTAGTACAATTTTTCCACCTAGATGAAATACCATGGAATCATTATTTATTTATTCAAGGTAAAGATCAGCACATTACTATGCCGATAGTAAACACATCTCCTATTCTGTTTTTGACTTTATCTGCTCAATTAATGACATTGCTAAATTTCCAACACTGAGGTTAAATCTGCATTTTCTCTGCTTTTCATGTTCAAGAGACTATTGCTAATGGCTAATTAGCTAATTGCTAATTAGACTATTGCTAATTGCTAATTTTCATTTGAAAATTTTCTCTAGCCCATCTCTCTTGCTAGTCACTCATCTTCTGGTCCCATCTTAAGTGTCAGTTTCCATTTGATCTTATATCATTATTGCATTTGCTTTTTCTCTGATGACTAATGATATTGAGAATGTATTCATATATCTATTAGCCATCTGTATAGTTCTTTTTGACCTTTGCTTCTAGTCCCTACTGCTTCTAACTTATCCTATAGTTCCACAGTTAAATATCTCAATATAGGGGTACAATGTACTGATTTTATATACAATTTAGAATCAAACTGGTTAACATAGTCTTCACCTCACTTATTTAATTGTTGTGTTTAGACATTTATACTCTACTCTTAATGCTCCAATTATGGGGTACAATGTGCTGACTTTATTTACAATTTGGAATCAAACTGGTTAATCTCCTATTCTGTTACTCCGTCCTATTTACTTATTGATCCCTTTCCCTGATCTCTTTCTTGCTAATAGAACTCTGATTTTGTTCAGTTAACAGGTATCTCTCACGTTGGGGGAAATCTGCAAATCATGTTTCATGTAGGAATTGATCATTTCACTGCCATGTCAATAGTCATTTTCTGAATGGGTTTGAAAGGATTTGGGGATCAAAACAGAAGTCGTCGTCTATTGGGTAATATTTCTAGGCAAACTTAATAATAAAGAACATGAATAAAAATCTTTATTCTCTATCTTTGGGTGCTGTTGGTTGAAAAATTGATGCTTGAAGTTAATTGAACCATCTAGAAATTATAAAAAGAAAGAATTGCAGAAAAGTTGAACTGAACCATTCTTTCACTGAACACTTGAATTTACCTTATCTGTATTCCTACTTGTTATGTGAGTTAATAAATGTCCTGATTTTCCTTTCAATGCAGCCTTCAGTTACTTGAAGCATAAATACACTGTACTATTCAGAATTCTCGATGTTATCCCGTTACCCACCTGAGTTCACGTGCTTGCTGTAGGATACAAGTCATCCTGAAACCTCAGTCTGGCTCTAGTCTAAGTTTATTTTCATGTGTCCACCTTCCCCTCTGCCGGCCATCACAGAAAACATTCAGAAACATGAAGCCACCTTCCCTTCCACGTCTCTGTGCCCTCTGTACCTTAACCCGAATGGACAGTAACCACCAACTCATTTGCGCGCTCCAAGACTTATTTGACCCTTAGGATTAGGACCAATCATTATTTCCTGTGTTTTTTTTTTTTTTAATCTCCAAATTACTTATGTTTTACTTTAGCAATCCCATCAGGCTTGCATCTAGTATCTTCCCCAATTAGATCACTAGATTATAATTTCTATTTTGTTTAGAGGGGTGGTTAAACCTGAAGAAAATTCAAGAAGTGACATATGAAATGGAGTTAACATCTAGCTATTTTTACAAACTGTAAAATTATTTTTAAAGTGAGAGGAGAGAATAAAATTGAATATAATAGACACTTGAAATGAAGGAAGCTCTAAGGATTGCAAAAAGATACAAGGGATTGGTGTGCTTGTTTTATTTTTGTTGACACTGCAGAGAGCAGGGTTACAGGCAGAAACTGAAAGAACAAATTCAGGGAAATATGTAGAACTGAGCCCCAGTACATTTAAATGTAAGGTGACATCACGAAATTGGAATTCTTACAGCAGAGAGTCCTGGTAACAGACCTGCAGGAGCCACAGTGGCGTGTGCTAGACCAGGAGGAGTAACAGGATCAGGTTTATGGTTGAACACTTGAGACTCTCCTCCAAGGCCTGCAGGAATATTTTATTGGGGTATTTTCCAAAAGGACTGAGGATCTATGAGTGTTTCAAATGCAATGGAAATTTCAGCACGGATGCTAATGTGACCTTTACTTTTCCCAAAAAAAGCGTGATCATTTTTGCTATTTGAGGCACATCTACATTTCATTCTATCTATAATAGTGCCTCACACCTAATAGGCATGCAATAACTATTTGCTGGCTGAAATAAATAAATTTGCCTAATTATTCGATTAACTGTGACCAGTCAGTCCATCCTTGATAACCACTCAGGAGGTAGAAATACTGTAAGTTGAAAAATATTTTATTAACTTCAATGCAATTTTACAACGTAAATACTACTCTATAAAGAGAGAACTGTGTCTTTTTAAAGAAGCAACAAGTATAAAAGTAGTAAAGGTAATAAAAGAAGCAGCAAGGGCACTAACCTCCAATTCACAGAATTTTTGAAATTGTCATATTGCAAATGCAAATTAGTGCCTATAACTATTGTCAAAAGAAATTGATCTGTGTGTGAATGATAATACTTAAGCTCATGGCCTTTCTGAGGAAATGCACCTGCCACAGAGTGACAAAGGCTGAGATTATTTGGCACGTGGTCTCTACAGTTATAGGAACCTGTTTTGCAATAGAAGAAGCACAATCTCCTGAATAGTAGAACTGCATACATTTATATATATTTTTTCAGGATCTCTCAATTTTATCTCAAATACTTCCTTAACTTGTTTTATCCATGTGGTGCCCTTGGTAATTTCTAAGAGGAATCACATAGATTTGTAGGTTATTTGCAGATTCAAATTTTAAAGCTCCATAACTCTTTAGCCAACCATATATCTCAGATTTTACTCTGTAGGAGATAATACATGGCTCAGCTTGTTACTGTCCAGGAACTGATGACAGACACAGGGACCTCTTTCCAAACTGAGAATAAATGACCTTTGTCATAAGGCATCTTCTTAGCCGTCATTGCTTTTGTGACTCTTTCAGGACTCTTTCTTGTCCCACTGCAAGTTTCCACAAACTCTATTTTTCAATCCCAGATTTATATTTTACTTTATTATCATCCATGAATGTGCTGCACACTTTGGTGTTAAGTATATAGTGCTATGTATTTAGTAAACTAATACAGTATATCTGACAATTGTAAATTACTGACAGAATAGTTGCTCTTTTATCTCAATTGATTTAGCCTTTCTTCAATAAAATTCACATAAAAACATCCATTCTCCTCTTATCTATTTAACAGAATACATAACACATCTTTAAATGGTTTGACCTCTACCATTATAAATGATGACTATTTCTTAACAAATCAAATGACTTACATTTCACCTTATTTTAAGACCATACAATTTTTTGCATGGAACATTCTCTGATTTTCCTTTTTATACTATGTCAGTCATTTTATGATGAAGAAACTAAAGGCATCTTTTTAGTAACCTGATGTGGACACTGACAGACATTTGGAAATTCTTGTTATTGTAAAAGCATGAATATCCTAATAGTATGAGGCTGTACTATATTTAGATAGAGAGAACAAAAGTATAAAAAGGAAAACAATGAAAAATGGACAGTAATTAAGTTAGTTGTGTATGGGGGGGGCGGTCAAAGTTGGGTTTCCTCTTCTAAATTTGTAAATTTTCTTGTGTGAATAAATTAGGAAAATAGAGAGTACTTACTTCTCAGAGACTTACCAGAGGTGCTTTTGAGTTTTAAATTTTATGTTTTCTAAATATATGAAAATGAATTTATGTTACTTTTATTATCAGAAAATGACAGTTTTAAAGCCTTATATATATAGTTAGTTATATACTGTTAGTTTATATAGAAAAATATACAGTATAGTTATATACTATTTATATAGAAAAATATGCTTAAGTATCACTCTAGCTGATGAGCAAAATCAATGGGGATATTATCAACTGCCTATATATCAAAATATTCTTTCAATCTACACATAGTCGAAAATTCCAAGAAGCAAATTTTTTAAAAAGGAGAGGATATATTTAATATACTCTGATCTTAAAACCAAACTTTTATTGGGCTTTTGGATTTACTGGGTCTCTGAAATTAAAATAAGTTTTAAAAGAGCTAATTCTCATGCCTGGGTTAAGTGGACATTTTTTAGTCTTTGTGGGTACATTTTTTATTTTATGATTATTCTGTGGTAAGCCCTGGGGCAATATTAAACCATACGTCTTAGTGATATCACAGATGAATATGTGGAATTTTGGTGAATGGTGTTTTTCTTAAAACTAGGTGTTTCATAAAGGCACTAAACTAGGTAAGTATAAACTAGGTAATACCTTTTAAAGCAAAAGAAAAAATTTTCTTGCAAAGCAATTACATCTTAATCTGCTTCATAAACATGAATATCATATACTGCTTATTTTTAGTGCACAGCATATATGGACCTCCAGTGAGGAATAAATTTTATTATGCTTTATAGAAATTCTTGATATATAATGCTTATAAAAGTCCTCTGTACTAATGACAATAAAATTAACATGAGATTTGCTTTAGTAGCCATTAGATTAGATTTAATTCTAAAGCAAGCTTCTACATATACATTAGTTATAATGAGAATTTATTCTCAAGATATACATTATTGCAAATGATATGCCGTACTTATGTATACAAACAGTAACTATTTCATAACTCCTGATGCAATGCATTTAAAAAGTATGTCTAATAGATATATTTAAATTTGATATATTGATTGAGAAGAAGTATGGACAACTTGCAATAGTTTTAAAGTACAGACGAAATACAATTTTAAGTTTATTTATATTTGCATTTGCAATCCATATAGGACTGACTTCCAAGAAATTTGAGAAATATATTAAACCGGATTTTACTTAAAAACAAGTAGCATAGAAAGAGAGAAATTTCAAAGGAAAATAGCAGTGTAAAAAGAAGGCTATCTCTTTTTTAGGATATATTAGTGAAAAATTTTAAAGTGGATCAAGCTTCAATATCATACAATTTGAATTCACCTAGGAGAAAGATTTTTACTCTCAGTTCATGATGCTTAAATTCATGTAACACTACAAACTCTGGTTACCGAGACTTAAAATAACCATGAAACACTGTGGACTCATTTGTTCACCATTTCATACACATTCAACGAGTGTCCACTTCAATGGCAAACACGGCTCTGGGTGCTGAGATATAAGAGTGAATAAGACATGGTTTCTGTATCCAAACAGTTTATCACATTTTGTGAAGATAATGGACCAGATCAGAGACTTTGATACATTGTAGTAAGAATCATGATTGAGACAAAAACATAGTGGAGTTGGGAACACAGAGGAGGAGAAGCTAAGTCAGTCTGAAGGCGAAGAGGAAGACGGGGAAACTCAAGGCAAGTCGTAACATATTCCTCAGTTAGCCAGATGGGAAATGTTCATGGGGTGTGAAAAAAGCATTGAACTTGGACAGAGATAACAGCAGCATGTATAAAGGCATGTAAGTATGAGAAATAATATATTCAGCTCAGTAGAACGAGTCTCATTGGAATAATACACGTTGTTAATCTTTTAACCAGAGTTTTTAAGATCAATAATGTATTATTTCCTGTTCTTATATTTATACTATTTTCAATTGCCTAGATGTATCCCACACCTGAACCTAATGACAATATCTGAATTATTTTGACACAGTGATATTCTGCTATAGTTTGATATCCTTAGAAAGGAACAAAAAAGTACCCTAACAATTAGTATGGAGCATGGTCATCAGGAAAAGATGCATTATTTTTACTTTAGAGTGATATAAGTGTCATTAATATATTTTAGTCAATTCCTACAGGGAAAGCCACAGAATTCATATAAAGACAGATGTCATCACGCAAGGCAATTTTATCACTGAACTTAATTTATACTAGTATGTCCTGTTCATGGTGAATATGTGTGTAGGAGCTCTTTACAATGGTATGTAATTAGATAAACAAGAGAATGGATGGCAGCAATATTGAGGAAATGCCAGAACAGTAGTTCTGGATTCAATTAAATGTGGTTGACGCTATATTAATGTTCACTCCAAAACACTGACTTCAATTTCGTAAATCTATCTCAGTTCTATATAGAAAACTCTAAAGAACTCTTTTTTTAAAACTGGCATAGTGCCAACATTTAATACCTGAACTGAAACTCCCTTCAACTAATACAAAATCAACAGTAAGAATTTAAAATAAGAAAAATTATATAGTTTTTCTGAAAGAAAGTCTGTAGTCACATAACTGCAGTAAGTGGTAAGAAAACTGAGTCCAGGAGAGGATAAGTAACTGCCCAGAGTCAAAGGTTTGATAAACAAAATTGAGAAATATTTGGTAAGTGCCTCTCGGTGACCAATTTTAGGTTAGATCCTAGGATACTTGACTCAATGCATTTAGCGTCAGACCTTTAAATATCTTAATCGCTTAATGAATCACAAATATGACTACCTTGTTTTATATTAAATAACTTCCCATATTTGTTAGTAAAACTATTATAGTCCTGTCAAAGTTCCAACTTCCTGAAGAATGTTTAGATTGGAAAAATGAATTAAAACAGTTTGGTAAACATTTTACCGAATCTTTTGTATTTTTTATCATGAGCAGTTCCTTGAATGAAAAATGTTTCTAAGATACAGTGCTGTAATGAGTCTAACTAATCAAACTGCAAAGTGAGTAATGAGGCAAAATGTCTTAATAAAAACTATGCCATTTGAAAGAAAATCAATTTGTTAATAAACTTCATGGATGTGTTCCTTGGAACAGATAAAATAGCTGAAATAAAGGCCCAGCTGTAATTTTATTCCTCTGTTCCTTTAATATTTTTTCTATGAAACACGTGAGAATTTGGCCAGGTCCCATGAATTCTCATTTAGATAAAGTCACTTGGAGTAATATAATATCCTTGATTCAGAAACTCAAACTATATGCTCTAAAATGTTAATTAACACCACAGTCTTCCTTCAAAATAAGGTTTGTTTGCTCAGGCTTGCGTTCTGCGGCTTATCCTTTTTACACATGTTCTCATTTTTATATGCTGCCCTAAGTCAGGGGCAAGCACCCAGAAAAATGTTCTAATTTTTGGACCTCAATAATGAGTCAAATACACTGTTATATTTTGGGAATGAGAAAAAGAATTCCAAAGGAATATGATCTCTATTTATGTTGATGGGCTGTGCTTGTCACTTCCCTTAGGTGAGTACTTATTTGATAGCTTTTGTATTTATGTATTTGTGTAGTATTTTGAATTTATTTGATAGATTTAGGATTTATTTGATAGGTTTTTGGGGTTCATTTGAAAACTATAAAGGTTTTGAGAATCATGTTTAAGAGAAAATATATTTAATATATACATATTGCTTTTTAGGTTGAATATTACTAATGTACCAAAATATGTGGAAGGGTCTGAAAAAAACTGTCAGGTTGCTGAAATATATTATACATGAGTAATTAATTGTACACTTTCATAGAAATGTCAATCATTAAATTTAACAAGTGTCAACAGTAAATTATGTTAAGTTTAACCAGTAAGTATTTTTGTATCTAGAAGTCTGCAAATTAATAGATAACAGGTAAGACTCAGTGATAGAATCAAGACCAATTGCTTTTTACTACTGATGTTTTGTTTTTTAATATTTTATTCCAATCTTGACCAGTCATGGATCAATTTTTGTAACATTAAAGGCAAACATCCTTCCCTGAAACAAGTTTAATTGATCAGAACCCACATTTCATTTCAAATACAAAGCCAGATGTTTAAAAAAAAAATCACAAAATAACATTATTTTGTAGGATATTATTTTAGGTGGACAAGATATTGTCACCAAAATTTTCTTAATAAATAAAAATAATTTTATTGCTAGCTTAAATTAACTATTTAAAGTGCTTCCCTTTTTGAAAGAAAATATTTTATTTTTTGAAAACTATTTCTTGTAAAGTTTAAAAATAAGCATACTTTGGCTCAAAATCCATGTTTGCAATTAGATAATTAATGGTGTATATTTAAAAACCTAGAAAAGAGATTTTCATTCAATTATTAAGGACATGGCACATAATACAAGTAAAATATCTTCATTTTAATAAGGGGTGACAGACATCCCAGGAGACACAAAGATGACAGCAAACACTTTATGTAATAAATGTACAGAATTTGGCTTCAGGAATCCCAAAGCTTTAAACTTGGATCTATTGAAATGCTTTTTTTTTTTTTTTTTGAGGCAGAATTTCACTGTGTCACCCTCAGTAGAGTGCTGTGGCATCACAGCTCACAGCAACCTCAAACTCTTTGGGCTTAAGCAATTCTCCTACCTCAGCCTCCCAAGTAGTTGGCGCCTGCCACAACACCTGGGTATAAAATGCTATTATTAAACACCCATTTCTGTATGACCCTTTCCAAATAAGAATAGAAGTTACAGAGAGAGAGAGGGGAAGAGAGGCAGAGGGATGGGGAAAAAGAGAGAGATTATCTATTAATATTTAGAACTCAAGAAAGAGCACAGGTGTTTGTGATGTACTCACCCTTTCCTTTATAAGACTACATGTCACTTCCTATTTCTTGAAACACTTCCTTTACCCATGGTTTTCTTTTCTTTGTTTAAAGCTGTTTTTATTTTATTTTATTTTATTTGCCAGGATCTCAGGTTCCTCTTCTTGTTCACCCCTAACTTGTAAATATGGTCAAGAACCCATCCAGAGTGATCCAATATTTCTACACCTTGAAAACCTCATGTTCCCTCCTAGATTCAATGACCCCAGTATACAGATGACATCCTGGATAGTCCCCCAGATTTTTCCATCTCCTGACACAGATTCCTCTCAGACCTAAAACCTTGCAAGCAATTATTTTCATTTTTTCATTTCACGTAACCCTGAGTTAGTCTCTTAGGTGTGTCAAACCATTCCTCATATTAACTCTGCCTTCACTGTCCTTCAATATCCACCCTCATCACTTTGACATAAACTACATAGGCAATTATATAGCGGAACTCTCTTTCTATCTTACACAATTACTTCCTACTTCCATAAACCACAGCCACATTTTCCTCCAACAATATTTTGTTATAGTCAAGAATCATGTTCCAAAGTTTACTTAAATCTTATAGAATTCTTTGATCATTGCAAGAACTTGACACTGAACTAGTTAAGGAAAACTTGTACAGTCATTGACCCTTGAATGTGATCTACAAATTATTACGCAATTTGTATTAAATAATATAAACGTTCTCTTCCTCACTCTCTTTCTTTTAACGCCCTGCATTAAAACCAAGCTCAAACTATTTTACTCAGTCTGTATAACTTAGCTTTTTTGTTGTTGTTGTTGTTGCAATGAAAAGAATGCTTTCACTCAGTTCTCTCTTTTTGGCAATAGTTACATGTTGAAAAATCCCCCCTACTATTATACCTGTTCTTGAATCCTTTTTAAAATTTATTTTTAATTTAATTCAATTTACTTGACAAATTACATTTATATATACATATGAGGGACCATGCATTAATTTGATATATGTTTATGTAGCGAAATGATTAAATCAAGTTAATTTTTTTTTATTTCAGAATATTAAGGGGGTACAAATGTTTTGCTTACATGAATTGCTTTTATACAGTTTGAGTCCAAGTTACGAGTGTGCTCCTCCCCTGCACAGTGAGCACAGTGAGCACCGTACCCTGTAAGTGTGAATTTGTCCCTCCACTCAGCTGCTTTCCCCCCCGCTTGCTTTACATTGAGTTTTACCACCAAATGTGCATATGGGTGTTAATACAATAGCCCCAACTTAAATGCAGAGTTTGCTTTTCCACTCTTGCAAAACCTCACTCAGAAGAATGCTCTCCAGTTCTATCTAGGTTGTTACAAAAGGTATTAGTTCACCATTTTTTTTAATTATCTTTAAAATTATGAAGGTACCACTAAATAGTTACTAGTTTACTAGTAAACTATTTACTATAAGCTCCATAAAGGTTAGAAATTCTAAATTTTCTACATTATTACAATTCCCTCAACTGTGTTTCTTTATCATGTACTGATTAGGAATTCTCTTTTTAATATATGCTATACACACATATACAATATATTCTGTGCATAATTTTGGCCATTATCTATTCATCTTTCTACCTAATTATCACATGTCTGCTTACTTATTAATCTACTAATCTCTATAAACTTTTTAAAAAATTCTATCAATCAACTACATATCATATATTTACATATATAGTAAATATTCATACATTTAACATTTTTTTTCTGTTTATACACAACTAATCAGTACAAATGACTTCTTAACCTATACTAGAGTTCCTTCCACTTTGAAAAATTGACCTAACCAACTATTTATTTGCTTATAAATGTATACTTTGAATTGATTTATTATTTTAGTCCTCTTTTTAGAATCTCCAAGTAACATGCAGTATATGAAGGCTATGGAAATTCTCCTAGTATAAGTAAAGATGAGTGTTGAAAATTTGATGTGGGAACATCCTCAGGGACTTGCCTGTACCAAATCCCTGAGAATATTCCTATATATATTACATGTAACATATATAATTTTGATTGTCTATAAATGACATTAAAATAATAATTCATTTAAGGCTTAATGCTATGAATCAAATGAAGTTTGCAAGAAAGGAGAGGCTAACGGAAGGTTGAAAGAATAACACTGCCTTCTAAATGCCTAATCTTTACTCTCCTTTGTTCACCAATGGAATTTAATCAATGTTTTCCTGAAACCTCTGCCAAGACTTCGCAGTCAGTATATTCATCTCTAAAAACAGAGAAAATGTACTATGGGAATGATTTACCAGAAAAGAACATCTGCCCCTTCTTATACATGAATATCAAAACTGCAGATTACAACTTCAATAACTCACTCTTCTCATCTCTTTGAAAGAAGAAAATTTAAATTAGCTTTTAAACACGGACTGGCACATTCACTGAGACTCCTAATGTGTATGTTCCTTACCTAGACTGCCTGTGGAGGAAATGAAGTTCTATTATCAAGGTTTCTAAATTTGAACAATTTAGTTAAATTTCACTACCGAAAACATCTTCTACAGAAACTACTGGAGTTGATCATAATACTCATCTTTAAATGACACCGTCTAACACATTGGTGAGAAAGTTACAAGTTAGATATTATGCAAAACAGTCGGAAGGAGCAGTGCAGTGTCATTATGAATGAAGCCTTTGTTCACGTAAACAGAAGGCATTCTTTGGGGAGATATATAAAAGGTGTTTACTCATAAAGGTTTATTTTCCATTCAGTGCTTTAGTTTTCTATGAAGTTATCCAATCTAAAAGACACTTTAAGTGGAGTCTTTACAACAGTGGTTAGTTACTTCCTCCATAAACAGATTACTACAAAGAAGAAGAAAAAGAGATATATTGTTATTTTATTAAATTTGTACTTTTATTTTTAGAATACTTGTGTATACAGAAAATCGCATGCATCTTTCTATAGCATAGCATGTAAGATAATAAAATATTTATTGAAAATACATAATGCTAATGTTTTGGTATCTGATATGTAAGAAATTTTTAACTATATCAACATGAAACAATTTTAGCTCGGATTTCAGTCCTTCATTGTGAATATCAAAAATGACAAGACTTAATCACATAGCAAGAAGCCACTGAATGTTGCTACAAAGTAAATGAGAATGATTAAAATTACAAATAATATTTTTCAGTGCTTACCAGGGAAGTAAATAAGAAAACAAATTAAAGTAATACAAGTGAGTTCTGCAAGCCCATATAACTAACAGGTAGCAAAGCAGGGATTTTTCAAGTGTGGTTGATATCACAAAACCGATGTTTCTGAATGATTTTCTTTTCTGCCTTATGGTGTCAGTAATCTTGGACTACATAAAATTATCAGCTCTAATGCAAGGTTTAAAAAATGAGGAACTTTTCAGAGCTTTGACCTTGTAACCCTCTTTGAAACACCTGTGAATTACTATAATATTTTTAAAACATGGTTTTGGTCTCTTCTTAAGAACTCCACGAATTCAATATGCAATACAATACCTTTGCTTATAACTTATTAAGCACTGAAATAGCATTTAATCTACATCAGGTATATTCTAAAATTCTTATTAAATATAAGCTATTTACTCCACAGTAAGCCTGAGATAAGTACTAGACCAGGAGTCTGAGGCATGAAGAAGCTAAATTGCTAGAGGTCAATTCAACACCTAGTGAGAGGTGAACTCCTGCTTCGAACCCAGACACCCTGGACTCAGACATGACATGTGATGCCTCAGAAAGCTCTCACATTCAACGATCATACTGAAACACAGTCATCTCCAGTTGTTTTCTAGTCCTGCTAAGCCTCGAGGTTCATTTATATGTTACCATGATTTCTATAAATAAATGGATGGTGCTGTAATGAATGCTGCCTTTTTCTTTATATTTGTAAGCTTAGCACTAAAGGCTGATTGATTCTGTTTAGCTTTTTGCCAGCAATTTGAATATTCTGCGTTCAGATGGTGCCTTTTTTTTATGGCCTCCCAAAGGAGGTTTCTTTAGGTATGATTCATTGAGAGATTCATAAGCAGGATTTGCAACCAACTTTTTCTTTAAAGCAGTATAACAACATGACTGTATTAAAATACCTGCTCAAATATGAGTCGCTTTGAAAAATCACTAGTCCAGGAGTGAGGAACCTGTGGCCTTCTAGGTCCTGAAGTGCAGCCTTTTGAATGTGTTCAAATTTTACACAACAAATCCTGTTATTTTTATTCATACATTTTGTTCATATTTTATATTTTTATTTTTAAAATAACTGTATTTAATGGGGCTCAAAGGAGTAGAGCACTGGCCTCGTATGCCAGAGGTAGCAGGTTCAAACCCAGCCCTGGCCAAAAAGAACTGCCAAAAAAAATAATAAATAAATAAATAAATAAATAACTGTATTTAAAATTCCCAAGAATAAAATAAGTTTCAACAAAATAAACCTTGTAGATTGACTGACACAAAGAACTTCAGTAAGTCACAAGGGCTACATTGACCCCTGCGAGGCTCATGATTTAGTTCTAACTTCCCTACCTGACTAGCGCCACCCCCATAGCAAGTGGCTGGAAGAGTTTATGGAGTTCAAGGATACCAGTCTGTCACCAGCTTTTGACAAGGGTGCACTGTGTTTCTATTTAAAGTGGAGTTTGTGAATAGTTGCACAGCTCAAAAGTATTTTTTAATTCTTCCTGGTCCATCACATCAAAGACCAAGAGCAAACTAAAGGAAGAAAACAGACTTTTTAATGAATATGGAGATTTGCAATATTATCTTGTTTTTGCTAAAAATAAGATGATTTGCTTGCTTTGTGATACTACAACATCAACATTAAAGAAATTCAAATTATAACATCAGAATTAACACTTGTGTAAAGACCACACATTTTATATTAAAGGGAGAGTCATGAAAGGTTGTATTGCAAAAATTAAAGGATGAAAAGTGAAAGCAAAAACAATTCTTTCAAACAGCCATTAGATTTGGAAATAATTCTACTGGAGCAACTTATAAAGTAGCTGAGAGACTGAAGGGAAAAAAAAAAAAAAAAAGGAAGCTTTTCAGCTATTCAGTGAAGTGGAGCTTGGGAAAGAATGCATTGTCAAAGTTGTAGAATGGTTAGATGCCCATAACATTTCAAAATACATACAAATGCCTCTTTCATGGCGAACCATAACTAATTGACACCATAAGTTAGATTTCAAGTTAACAGGACATCTTCATGCAATACTTAAAAAGGAAAATATATATTATTTCATATTAATCAATCACTTTTGATTAATCAGCTGATATACTGACTCAGCACAGGTTTTATACTTCATTTGGGTCATAACAGATAATTTTCTTTGCTACCAAGAGTTACTTACTTTAGAAACTCTTGTGAACAGAACATAGGAAATAGATATATTTAACAACTTTCAAGATAAATGTCTTGAAGTTGACTGAATTTGGTAAATTGGGTGTATGTCCATACAATGCACCTTCCATGACAGGAAAACAGTAAGAGTTTATTGACAGATTAAAAAAAGGATTAACAGATTCCGATGCTCTCATTTCTTTTCATTGTCTCTTGCCTCTGCAAAATCTGTTTTAAGCTACTATTTTAAGTGACAGTGTGAAACAAGTGAAAGATATTGTTAACTATATTTATGCAAATGAAACATTACATCAAACATGGCATCATCGGTTTCGTGACATGCTAAGACTGAACGATGAAGTATTCAGTGTAGACTTGTCACATTCTAAAGCACATTGGCCATTGCAGAGACAGGTGTTAGCCAAAATTATATCTCTGTGAGAACCAGCAACTAAATTTTATAAAGAACAGAATCAGCAATATGGATTATTGAAAGAAGATCTATATGGGGATGCGTCACTTCTTTGTGATAATCATGTTGAATCAAAACAATTTAATTTCTTTGCAAGGTAAAATTTCTTGGCTAAGTTTCCATGGTATGTGACCAAAACACCTTAGCATTTTGGAAAAAAGAGCTATCTTTTTTCAAAATGCTTCTTCAAAAGAAAATTTTGAATAAATAAAGGAGGATACATGCGAATCATTAGAAGAATACGCAGCTGTTACAGACCCATTAATTGGAGAATACAACGTAAGGTTATCTGACTTTGAAAATCATGACATCACATTTGAATTAGCATTTCAGCCTTGCCTCCTTGATATCACCAAGACACGTAATGAACTACAGATGGAATTGGTGGAGCTTCCAGTAGATGACATTTCAAAGTAATTGTTTGATGCTAAGACAGATCCAATTGAAATGTGGGAAAATGCCGCAGAATATTCACACTTTTGGCAACATACCTGCAAAATGCTTTCTTGGTTTTCGATCATATACTGCTGCAAATTACCATTTTCACACACACACATACCTAACCCATAACAAGATGCCCTTAAGGTCACAAACGTCTGACACCCACCTAAAGGATCAAGTGAACTGCGGACCTTCATGCTGCAGCCAAATATTCAAAAGCTTCAGACAAAAAGCAGACACAACAAAGTCATTAAATAGGTAGTTAACTTTGAAATTACTTTCATGTTGAAATAACTTTCATGTTTTGAAATCATGAGATACATAGCAGTTAGATTTTTATACAAGATGTAAATTTTTAGATATATCTAATTGAAGGCTTTTAAATGCAGCCTTATTTGACTGCAGTTATAGTAATGTGACCTTTGACCACAAAAAGCTTCCCCACCCCTGTGCTTGTCTAACTCTCATTTATGTTCACGTAAAATCATTTTTAACTCATTTTCCCTTATAATTATGAAATTTAAAAAAAAGTTCCAAACTTCCCACTCAGTGAATGTAATGTTTCATGAAGGTTGAAATAAAAAAGGACCAGTGAGTTTTGTTTATCACTTGAGGACAAAACTAAGAGACCTATTGGGTGGTTTATTCCTAATCTCTCTGAACTGAAGTTTTATTTAACAAAATACAGCAGCAGCAGCAACAGCCACCATCTCTAAGCATTTACAATATATTACATACCATCGTAAAGGCTTTGCATAGTCTTAAGTCATTCGATCTTCACAACCATCCTAGGTTGTATCTACCACTATTATCCCCCAATTTAAGGAAGAGACCACTGAGGTACATTAGTGTTTCAAATTTTTTTGTCGTTATTACAAGAATCAGCCAGTGACCTAGTGAGAATGTGCTTCTCAGTATTCTGGCTCACAGACTGTGCTCTTTCATTACTAGAGTGTGCTGTCTCTCCTGTACTAAATTGGCATTTATAACCTGTCACAATGGATTCCTGGAGTTTTTATGGTGGTTTGTCAGTGTAAAGTGCCAGGTTTGGGCAGCGGAGGAGGAGGAGCAAGCCACTGAGTGATCAATAAATCTTCCTCCAGCCTCCTCGATTTAACCAACTATTCATTTATTTCTGCATTTAACATACCAGTGAATTTCCTTTTTAGTATGTACCCTGTGCTAGGAAAAAATAGAAGGGAAAAGGTGAAAGGCCTATGATACAGAAAGCATTTCTCTAGATCTTATCAGTACAAAAAATAGGTTTATTTTGTCTGATCAGAATGAAGTATACACTGGGCAGATTTTAGTGGGCAAACATGTTACTAATGACCTCACATAATATAAAACTGATAATTCAATGCTAACATTAGCAAAGTTGAGGGTGTTTTGACATACATTCTAAAAAAAAACTTTGTACAACCTTTGTACAAATAACAATACAATCTATTTTTAATTGGCCCTTCAACTTTGACATTATGTTAGTATTTATTCATTTAAATAGAAGGGGTTCAAATTACTCCTAAGTTTTGAAAGATTAGAAAAATGTATTACTCTTTTCATATTGCTTACTTTCAAATTAATTTAATGTAATTTCACACAAAATACAAACTTACTACATGTATAAAATATTAAGAGAGGAAGATAAACCGTTTCCATGACTACATTAATGCCTTACATTAAAAAATCTGTGCGGAAAATTATGATGCTACATAGAAATGTATGATTTCCAATTAGTTGATGGTGTTTAACTCCTTTAAATAATTAACAATAGCAGATGCAAAAATACAAATAACCACCGAGTTTCGCAGATAGTTTAAACAGTCTGATATGTTATTGAAATTGACTCAACTAAAAAGAAGCTGAAAATTGAAGGAGCAGCAGGACCTGCTTCCCTCCCTTTCATCCATCTTTCCTTCCTACATCGGCTGACTGCTTCTCTGCCCGGCTCTGCACAGGGAACCACTGTGGGCTTCATTCACACGCATGCATTCAGGTATAAGCATCATCTCATCATTCTTTCTTATAATTTTCTCTTCTAATTAAAAATAGCTTCTATAGAGATACTTCTCCTCAACTTCTGGGTCTTGCTTGGGACTCTCCAAAGACAGAAATTGCTCTAAAAATATAATATGACATTTATAGTAAGTAGCAGGAATACAATGGACTTTTAGCATACCTAGGTATGTACTTCTGAGTGTTTGAGATCCAAGAAAAGGTGAAGTCAAATTTTCCCAGTGACTAATATCTATAGATGTTGTTTGGAGTCCGAAGTCTCAGAGTAAATACCCACCCCCCACACACACAGTAAGAATCTCATGATGTTCCTGACTTTGAATCACAGAAACTTTATAGGTTTATAACTTGCTTGAAGGTAAAGACTGTATTTTATGCATATATCCAATCCTAATTAACAAATCTCATATCCCATGAGCCCCAGACATCAAATGCTAATTGAAAACACACAAATAAATAACTGAGAATATAATATAAATCTATCTGCTCTGGTTCAAAACCTATATTCCCAGGTTTAATCACTAAGATTTCTTTGAATATTAATTTATTATTATATTTAGGAAAAGCTTACAGAAATACATTCACTGACTTTTAACTCAGACGGTCTTAGCAAGTGCCTCGCTGGCTCAATAAAAGCTTATTTTATCAATCTATATTTAATTTTCTAGAAAAGGTGTCATACACTATTTGGAAGCCAAAGTCTCTATCATCACAAAAGAAACAACATGGCTGTCACTGTAAGAAAACCATAGACTTTGATGGCAGATTTCAATATCACCTCTACGTCATACCAGCTGTACTTAATCATTCTAAGCGTGTTTTAAGGGTGTATCTACAATAATAACACCTACTTCGCAGAATTACTAAAAGGGGCTTTTCACATAGTAGGTCTTCAATAGAGATTATTTCGCCTTGCTTTAGAAATTGCGATCAGAAATGTGCTAGCGACATCTAGTGGTAACTCCTGCAAATATCAAGAAGGACATTCTTGGAACTCCCAGCCTCTCAATACAATGTCACGCATTCATTCCATCAACAAATGTTTATTAAACATCGCCTATGTTCCAGCTCTTAAGCCAAGTTCTGAGGATTGCCAAAATGTAAAATACACAATACCTACCCTAGAGCAATTCTGGATTTAGAGGACCAGACATATGTATGCCAATTACTATTAAAAAATGTAATACTGTTGACAACAGCTGTAAGAAAAAGTGCAGTTTGCCACAGAACAGTTAAACAATTTCACTGGAGAAGATGTTATTTGACCTTCACCTTAAAGGAAGGATAAAATGCCTTCATTATGGTTTATCTGAAGAGGAGATGGGAAATTTTGGATATTTCTACAATAGTAAGTTAAGATCTATTTGCTAAAGACTTGGTTGATGTACTGAAGAGCTCAGCCCTCATCTTTGTGTGACAGGGAGGTAGTAACATTCTTAAGCAAGAAGTCTCATAATAAGAGAACAGAGGCTGGAGAAACAATTACAAGAAGTTACAATTATAATAGTTTCTGTGAGAAATGATGCAAATCCAAACTCCCTGGGCAGGAATTGAGATAGACAGGAGGAAACATAATAAGGACACAGATCTGAGGCAGAGACCTTGAAAATGTGGAGCACAGAGAGAAAGAAGTGAAGTTGATTCCATGTGTTCTGGAATGAGTGACAGTTAAAGCCATGAAAAGGAATAGAAAATTGAGCAGAAAAGACTTGTTTTTGGAAGAAGAAGCAAAAATTAAACTTTACAAATTTATTGTCTTTGTACATATTTTCAATACTTACATAATACTTAGGTAGAAATATCCGCTAAGTAAACCTGTATTAGAGATAAACACTTAACAGCCATCAACATACAGAAAAAAATTTACAACGGAAGGGATAAGATTACCCCTCCCTCAAGAAAACACACACACACACACACACACACACACACACACACACACACACAGGAACTCAATGTCCAAAGATGAAGGGCTAAGAGAGCCAGAAACTTAGGAAACATCGCTATTGTTATTAAATGTGGAGGCCCCAAATAAAAACTGGATTTAACCTCATTCATTCATAACAAATGCTTCTCTTACATGCTTTGACCACAAAATAGCTCTGAAACTAGCTTGATGATAGGACTGTCTCAACAATACCAGAATATAAATTTTAAAACATGTTTAAGCTGACTTTAAGCTATTAAAGTGGAGCTATAAAAAGTGCTATTTCCACATTTCAATGAATCAAAGTACATTTGAATTTCCACCCCCAACTTAAAACTCTGGTTTATGCTTTAAGTATAGTTCTTACTAGGTTAGAGGAGAAATTTTATCTGACTGCATTTAAAATAGACAGCTTTTCTAGCTATCCCTTAAATGTAGCCACCCTGCCTTTCCTTCCTTTTCTTTCCTTTCTTTCTCTCTCTTCTGTTTTTTTTTTTTTTTTAATTTTTTCTCTTTTCCTTACTCCTGATACATGTATTTTTTGCTTCAGTGATTCCTGGGAAAAGAGCCCAGTTGTTTTAATGTTTTATTATCACAGACTACCTCACAAATTTAGGATATCGACTCTACACTTGTAGTACGGTCAGGTTGGAAAAGAGTTATTCCTGCTACTTAATGCCTACAAATTCATGACCCTTTAAAATATACAAAATCTTTATTTTATATTTAGTATTCAAATGATTACCTTTTATTTCACTTATTATGTTAGTAAAAACTATAAAAATATGTTTTATCAATTAATATTGTTGCCCCACGACTAATATTTTCTGTATGCTAATGCTCAGTCTCTTGGCCCTTGTATTGATATATCCCTTTTCTACCACATTCAAGAGTATCTTTCCTTAGTTACCACACATTAGTTTAAATACTGGTTAACTGTGTCATTTTAAAGGTCATGTACTAAATCTATATGCATTATATAACATTAGGCACTCAGTTAATCTTCTCTACACCTGAATCAACCTTATTTATTCAACAGAGAATTACAGTTCATGTTGTGTTAGTAACATTAAACAAACACGATGAGTGTTTGAAAACATTGCATAACCTAATCCTGACAAGGGAGCAAGAACAATGTAACCAGCTGTACTAGCCCCATCATGCAATGGCATGAACAAACTTTAAAATTCACTTGGCTCATCAGCTTTGAAATTATAAAATTTATTAAATTAAAAAGAAAATTCACCTACATTAAAATTGTTCTCCTACTAAACAAGGCTTTAAAAATGTTTATTTTGTCACTATTTCAAACCCATAGTGCTTACATGTACCTGAGACATGACCAACTATTATCAACATCTATCTTTTTAAGTAATAGGACATCACTTACTGATATAATGGGATATAATGGGAATAAATTAAATTATATATGCTTGATAATTTACTTGTCTATTTAATTATAAATGGACCAAATATATATTAATTCAATACTTGAAAAGCAGAAGTAACGAATGAAGAATGAATGATCTATGCAAGGATAAGGAAACAGGTTGCTCTCAAGTCAAGTCAAAAATTGAACAAAATTGAACTCGGCATTTATTGGCTTACTACATATTAGGAACCATACAAAGTTTTGATATAAGATGAATAATACATTGTCCTCTGGAAACTCACAGTCTATGTTTTGAATAAATAAAAAGTTGCAATACAATGTGTTAAACATACTAATATTATAACTCTGTGTTAGGGGCTATTCTCATAACCAAGAATCCCTGGGAACTTTCTCCTTGAATGGCCACATGCAATGTGAAATGTGATTATGGGTATGAAGCTTTATACTTAGGGAATAAAATATCTACTAGCTTCTTAATCTAAGGTAAAAGGAGCAATAACAAACAATAACAGCACTTAAAATTTCCTTATTGAGTATTTTTATTGGCACCAGACATTGAGATCATTTTTATATGTAATTTCTTCTTCTCTATTCATAATAACCCCATATTATGAACCTTATTTTTCAAAATGGAGAAATAACTGAAGTTCAAAAAGGATAGGCAACTCGGCCAACATCACAGGCAGCACCTCATTGTTCTTTTAATTTCCTTTCACTTGTTAGGTTGTTAAATACACTATTCACATTCATTTTCTTTATGCCACTTCTTGAACTATTATTTTCAACATGATTATCACCTATATATTCCATTTAAAGTCATTTATTAAGATTAGTAATATACTTTTCAAGGCAAAATTGGAAGATCATTTGCTTTACTTCATGCTTTTAACCTCTATACACTTTTGACACTTTTTTTTCCCAAAAGGTACTACTTACTTTCAATAATTGTTGTGACCTTTACTTCCAGAAAGTATAGTAGACCTGATAAATTACTGTATTAGTCAGGGTTCTCTGGAGAGACAGAACCAATAGCAGATAGATGATAGATAGATAGATAGATAGATAGATAGATAGATAGATAGATAGATAGAATTGGGGAAATTGGCTTAAGAGATTATAGAGTCTGAAAAATTCCATGCTAAACCATTTGCAAGTTAGAAAACCAGAGAAGCCAATAGCATGGCCCAGTCCAATTCTGAAATCAAATGGTGTGATTATTCTCAGTCCAAAGACATTAATGACTAACAATAGGTACAAGTCCCAGAGTCAAAGGGCTAGAGAACCTGGAATTAGAATGTCCAAAGGCAGAAGGATGCCACAGCTGCAGAAGAGAGAGGGAGGGAGGGAAGGAGGGAGAAAGAGAGAATATCTGCCTTTCCTTTGCCTTTTGTTCTGCCCAGGTCTTCAGCCAGCTGGATGGTACCCACCCACATTGTGTAAGCATGGATGTTCCTTACTCAGTCTACTGGTTGAAATGCCAGTCTCATCCAGAAACTCTCATAGACATTGAGACTACGAGTCTCATAGACATTGGGTCTCATAGACTCCATGTGTTTCAACAGATGTATTAAATTTTAAATACCTAGACTTCTTAAACGTAAAGTAAATCTAGGCAATCTACATTTCAATTAAGGTTTTCAGAATGAATTATAGGACAACATTTATGATTTCATTTGACAATGGTATTAGTTAATAGGCAGATGAATTAAATTGCTACTTTTTTTGATTTACTCATTTTTAATCGAATATTTTTGAGTATTAACAAATAAGAATAAAAATTCAAATAAGCTACATATTTTCTCTCAGCCATTTTAGAGGATATTCTTCAAATTCCTATGTGACTTTCCATAGCAAGTGAAGCCATGAAAAATTAGACAAGTATACTGTGAATTTTATATGCAAAATATTATCTAATCCTTTTCCCTTTATCTTGGAAAATAAGTGCAAATCATGTTCGGATATCATATTGGCAATGATTGAATTTAAGAAATGCAGCACATCAAATATACATTGTATTAGTAATATCTGGATAGAGAACGGTTTTAATTTACTATAGCACCAATATTTATCTCCCTTAAGGCGTGTTTTTTAATTGATGAAAGGCAAGACTCCCACCCATTCCTACTGAGATAGACTTAGAGTCCAAGGACAATTGAGAAGCTAACTCTGAAGTGATGATTAAGATCTAATTAAGACTCAAAAATCAAGAGATCCTGATAAGGAAAATCTGCTGGATTGATAAGCTACTTGTTTCAGACATATTTCATATTTTCCTAACTCAACCTCTATGGTTAAGAAAACAACAGAAGAATGCTGAAATAGTAATCTAGCTGTGGTTGACCTTCCTTCTAGAAAAGTTATTAATAAAATATCTTCCTAGGCACACTGCCTTAATGTCTTTTCTTACTATAACACATTCAGGTCTTGGGAATCTTCTACAACAGTATTGTTGGTAAATTAAAAAGATAGGCTTTTCTGGTGCTTTTATCATTTCAATATTTCTCTTCTCCAATATCAAAACTAAAAAAGGAAAAGAAGATTAAAAAAAAAGAGAGAAAAAAGGAAAAATAAAAAGGATAAAAGGGCTTTATCTCACCTAAATTCCTCTTGCAAAATCATACTTACAGTCACTTACATGACACTGAATCATGGACATACATTTAGAGATACAGGATATATTCTGAGATATAAGACATTAGGTGATTTTCTCATGTGCAAATATCATACAATGCACCCACACAAACCTAGACAGAGAATTCTACCTCACCCCTTGGCTAAATCGTATAGCCTATGCTAGGGCATAAACTTTCACTGTATATTACTGTATTGAATATTCTGGGCAGTTATAACATAATGATAAGTATTTGTGTATATAAGCAAAAGTGTATTTAAACTTAGAAAAGGTAGGATAAAATATAATATAAAATATAATCTTTTGGTATTATAGTTTTTCTTTTAGCTTTATCATTTTTGTTTCAAAGTATTATGTATATACAAATATTTTTATTAAGTCTATCACTTTAATAATACTACAGTAAAGGTTCTAAGTGTGCCAATTACCCAGATTGTGTTCACTGTACCCATAAAGTAGGTTTTCATTCATTCTCTGCTCACCCATCCCCACTGCTTAATTTCCTATTTTACTTCCTTTTGCACATACTTGCTCATCAGTTAATTCCAATTTTGTAGCAAATATTTTGGTAGTTTTTTGTTCCATTTTTTAGATACTTCACTTAGTTACATTCAAATTTTTCCTAAAGATATTAAGTTACCCTTCTTCATGGTTAAGTAGAATTCCATAGTATACAGATACCATATTTTGTTAATCCACTTATGAGTTAATGGGCACTTGGGTTGATTCTACATTATTTCAGGTGTGAATTGTGCTGCCATAAACAATCAAGTGCAGGCATCTTTTGATAAAATGACTTCTTTACCTTTGGGTAAATATCTGCTAATGGGGTTGCTTGATCAAATGGTAGGTCTACTTAAGTTCTTTGATGTATTGCCATACTGTTTTCCACAGGTTGCACTAATTGTCAGTCCCACCAACAGTATAGAAGCATTTCTTTTCTTTCTACATCCTCACCAGCATCTATTCTTGGGGGACTTTTCAAGAAAAGACATTCTAACAAGGGTAGGGTGATATCTCCTTGAGTTTTAATTTGTATTTTTGGGATGATTAGTGATGAACACTCTTCATATGTTTTTATTTGTCATCTGTCAATCTTCTTTTGAAAACATTCTGTTCATATTTTTTCCCACTTGTTAATGGAGTTGTTTGTCTTTTTCATGCTGATTTGCCTGAGTTCTTTGTAAATTCTGGTTATTAGTCCTTTATTGAATATCTAGCTTGTGAATATTTTCTCCCATTCTGTAGGTTATCCATTTTCTCTGTTGATTATTTCCTTGGCTAGGCAGGAAGTTTTTACTTTAATCAATCTCCACTAATTTATTTTAGTGTTGCTGTGATTGCTATTGAGGTCTTCTTCATAAATTCTTTGCTAATATATAGAAGAATTTTTTCCAACATTTTCTTCTATAATTCTTATGGTTTCATGCCTTACATTTAAGCTTATCTATCTTGAATTAATTTTTGTGATTAGTGGGATATATGAATCCTGTTTCATTCTTCTGCATATGGCTATCCAATTTCCTCAGCACCATTTATTGAATAGAAATTACTTTTCCCAGTGTATATTGTTGTCTGCTTTGTCAAAGATCAGTTAGCTATATGTAGGTATATTTATATATGAGTTTTCTGTTCTGTTCCATGGGTCCATGTTTCTATTTTTGTGTCAGTACCATGCTGTTTGGTTTACTATGCCCTTGTAGTATAGTCTGAAGCCTTATATAGTGATGCCTCTAGATTTATTCCTTTTGCATAAGATTACTTTGGTTCCAAATGAAATGTAGAATTACATTTCCAAATTAAATAGATCTATGAAATATGACATTGATATTTTGATGTGGATTACACTGAATCTATAAATCATTTTGGGTAGTACGAATATTTGATGGTTGATTCTAGCAAACCATGAGCATGATATGTATTTACATGTGTTTCTATCATCTGCAATTTCTTTCCTCAGTGTTTTTCAAGAGTTCCTCCTTTGTGTTGACTTTGGACATTCTGATGACTATGTGTCTTTGTATTGCTTCTTTGCAATGAACCTCTCAGGTGTTTGCTGGATTTTGTGTGCCTAGATATCTAAATCTCTAGCAAGACAGGAAATTTTCCCTTATTACCTCAAATATGGCTGCCAGACCTCATGAATTTTCTTCTTCACCCTCAGGGATGCCTACAATTCTTACATTTGGCTATTTAACAAAATCTCATATTTCTCATGGGCTTTATTTAGTCCTCTTAACTCTCTGTTCATTATTTTTGACTGACTTAGTTAATTTGAAAGTGTTGTCTTCAAGCTCTGAGATTCTTTCTCTGCTTGACCTTGTCTATTCTTAAATCTGTTCACTGTGTTTCGTATTTTCTTAGATCAATTTTTCATTTTCAGAAGTTCTATTTGATTTTTAAAAAATACATTGGCTCTTTAGTGAATTTTTAATTCATTTCCTAAATTGATTTTCTGGTATCTTTGGGTTGTTGTTCCATTTTCTCTTGGATTTCATTGAGCTTCCTTTTAATTCATATGTGGAATTCTTTACCTATCATTTCAATATTTTCATTTTGGTTGATATCAATTGCTACTGAGCTTGTATTCCCTTTTGGGGGTCTCCTTTCTCTCTGATTTTTTCATACTTCTGGAATTCTTACCCTGATTCCTTCTAATTTGGAGCAGCTATTGCTCTTCACTGTTGGATTTTCTTTTGTGTAGATGGGTCTTCCTTCCGCTACTCACTCATATTGATGTGTTTGCAGCATATGTTGGATAAGAAACTTTGTTGTCTTTGTTTGTGGGGGCTTTTATGGTGATCTAGGCTCTCAATAGATCCCTTGTTTATTTATAGACATCCTGAGTGTTGTTTTTTTTTTGGTCACTAGTGGTTTGTAGGCTGTAGCAGTGCTGTGCAATATGTGTAGCCAGATTTCCAGTTTCTCTATGGTGAGAGAGAATGGAAGTCTTTTAAATCCTTTCTCTTACTCCTACCCTATGGTCTTCTTAGCAAAGTGAGTTTCAGTACAATCCATTATAATTTTATGGGGCTACTGCCATGTAGTATCCTCTCATTGACTGAAACATTGTGATGCAGCACACAACTATAAATGATTGAATCATGTGATAAATGAGGGAAAATTATGCTACATTGTCTAAAATTAGAAGTGGTTATGCAACTATAGAACAGATAGATGAATCCACCATTTGGAGGTAGTCATAGGAAACAAAGTGTAAGCAAACAAAATAAAGAGGCTATCTAGCTTACACAGAGTAGAATGGCATGAAATTAGAGAATAGAAAATTAGAGGAATAAAAACTGATTACTGTCCATTTCCCAAGAGACCAAGAAATATTCCACGAAATACAAAGGAATGAACCTGATACTATTAAATTTAGCCTAATTTCAAGTAGGTAGGTTTTGACTCCTTGTAATCAAACAATCCCTAAACAAATCAAAATAGTATAGTCATGTCTTGGTATGACCACAACTACAGGCAACAGATAGGTAGGCAAGAAGGTAAACAGAGAGAGAGTCAAAAAGGGGAGAGCGAAAAGGAATGTTTAGTAAATGGAGATTAGTTAAGTCTGCAGAATGCCAGGAGTCCATCATATTGAACTGCATTATGTCTATTCATTTGTCTCCTTATAAGTCAGAGTGTAACGTTGATGTTTTGCTCTAAACATCATGCTCTATATTCCTTAGCTTTGGAGTCTGGCTTTACCATCTTACTAAGTGTAAAACTTTGAGCTAATTATTTAAACCCTTTTTGATTTTTTTCTATTCTTTGAAACCATGATGATATTAATGACTATTTTTAATATTTGGTGTGAGGATTAAATGAGTGAGCAAGTTTAAAGTGCATGTAACCATGCCTGGCCCATGGATAGGCACTTAGTAAGTGTTAACTCAAAATTATTTTATGGCAAAGGGACAGGACACTGTTTTTCTAGTTATTCATAGTGAAATGTACCCTACTATGGACCTACAATTCCTTACTCAAAAATTTTAAGGTCATATGTATCTGGAAATTCAGATTTACTTTTATTTTAAATAGTAAGACAGAGTAAAAGTCATAATTTTATAATATGCCCTGAAGGGTGTTTGAGTAGCATCCTATACAAACACATTGATGTTTCTGCAGTAAAACATAATAGTCATTCATGTGAAGTGGGAAAAACAAAGACTATGAATAGGTCTTTTAGTTAATGACAGGTTTGTGCCACCAACTGAGCTTATGATTGTATTTGAAGGAAAAATCAGTTTTCATAGCATTTGGGATTTCAGAATAGCAGACAAATTGTTTTCATGTTTTATTTTATTCTTTTGTTTACTATTGATACTTGGAATTTGAAAGTAACCAATTTATAAGGTTATAGAAGAGAAAAACAAGTTCCTTAGTGAATAGGTAAAGAGCAAAAAGGAAGTTCCTTTTATTAGAGAGACAGGTTATGCCACCCTGCCATGTGTAGTGTGCATTACAGGCTGAACTGTGTCCTCCCAAAATTTATATGTTTAAGTCCTAAGCCCTAACCCCCAGTAACTCAGAAAGTGATTGCCTTGAGTGATAAGGCTTTTACAGGGTAGTCAACATCAAATGAGTCTGTTAGGATAGGCCTTCATCCAATCTACTACCCTTATAAGAAAATGTGGACACACAAGAAGTCATCAGGGATGCACAGAGGAAAAAGCACATATGAAGGCAGCAGGAAGGTGGCAGTCTGCAAAGCAAGGACTAGAGGCCTAAGAAGAAACCCAACTGGTCCTTTTGATGCTAGCATCAAAGTATTGTAGCCTTCAGAAAAGTGAAAAAAAATTTTTTTTTTGTTGTTAAAGCCAGACACTCTGTGACACTTTGTTATGGCAGCCCTAGCTATCTAACATAGTACCGTAGCAATTCTACTTAAAACTATTATTTTTAACATAATCATTATTTGCATTAGACTGAACGTCTCTAATCCTTGCCTCTATAATCCAATTAAAAAATGTTTGATATAATATGTTGACAGCAAAATGTTTCTTGGAGCTAAAGGATCACAAATATATTATTTTTTCTGTTACTAGGAAATCTATTTAATAGCTTTAGATTACACATGGGTAATGATGTGGTGATCACTGAACAGGAGCTGAGGGGCCATAGGGATTGAATATGTCAGTCGGCAAAGCCAATAATTAAAAATTCAGGTGGTGCAAATGGTGATTATTTGTTCTATATGAAAATATACATCAAAACAGGAAGAACTATCTTACTAAGATATAGATAAGTATCAAAATAATGAATTATTTATTTTCTTCTGTATATTTTTGAGATGGTAATTAGCTTGTATTTGTAATTAAGGAGGGAATCATAACAGTTCATCTCATTTAGATATGAATAAATACTTCCCTGATGAAAGCAGGCTGAATCACTTCAACCATCTGGAGTAGTATTTTCCTTTACATTAATCAACATAGTTTAAGGGTAAAACATAGCTGAAAAATCAGTTACATACATGAATAAAAACCCTGTAGGTTTAATAATATACTTTCAAATAAATATAAGGGAGTAAGACAAATATTATAAATTGTTTTTGCCTTTTCAAATGAAAATATACTGGGAGTTCTAAAATTAATGTTCCTAATGTTCCTAAGACAAAAATCTAAATATACACTGATTAGAAAGTCAAACATAATTCTTTCTGGTCCTTACCTATTTGCAAAATATACTTTAAAATTATGAATCTCTACCTATATCCTATTTTTTGAAAAGACTCATAAGAAATATATGTTGCTTTTCAGAACCCTGAAGGCACAATCTCTATTCATTTTACCTTGTTATAATATATTATGAAAACCTGCTTAATCTCTACTTATTACCTACCTTGCAAAGCCTGCCTTTAAATAACCCAGCCTGGACTTCAACATCCTTGCCTATCCTCCTCTAAATTCCCCCTGTAGAGACCTACAAAGACTTCGTTAATAAAATGTTCTTTTTTATTGCATTGGGTATTACAAAATTAGCTTTGTTTGAGCAATAACTTCTTTTTCTTTGTTGTCTTTTGTGTCATCCAAGTCAAAAATTATGGATATATAATAAAAGTTCAGTTGAAATCCCTCTGCAGCTACCCAAGGTCTTCGTCCTGAAACACGTTTCTCTGAGGCTGCCTGCACTTCTCACTCAGGACTTTTTGAATGCAGCAGTGAGGTAAATCCTGCTTTGGGTCTAAACTTTTAATTTATTTGTATCAGTCTCCTAAATGCAAAGCCTCAACTGTTAGGAATGAAAATAGTTTTTAATAATCCTTTATTGTCTAAAAAACGTTTACAACTTTTATCCTTGAAGAAAAATCTGCTTCGTTCCGTATAACATCGTTTTTGTCACTCTCCCTTGTCAGGCAATAAGAGGATATTTAATTCTAAGAACTCGTGACTTTAGAAATTCTTATCAAACTTTAGACAACTTTATTTAGATTAGGTTTGAAACACGTAGAAGACTTTCCTCAATCTTGTCTTTGTTCCACATAGTTTCATTTTCCTTGGAGGTCAAGGGTTTGTCAGGTCCCCAGCTAGGTGTTAGGCCAGACTCCTAGGATAGGAGGTTACTCCAGCAAAATTTCCATGTGGTCTTCTCAATTTGGCTGTCTAGGTCAAACTCCTGCCTGCTTTTTATATTAAATCATGTGCATACGTCTCTAACTGCATAATCCTATTCAGTGAAATATGAAATTTTGGGAACTGTATCAAAGCAACATGATTGTGGGACTGTTAACTTGATGGAATCGATGAGAGTTCAAATAATTGTTTAAACTGTTATAAATATTCTTTTGGTTAGCTTCCTGTGCCTGTATGTGTCTATGTGTGTAACGGGCCTCCCATATTTAAGGCTTGTTTTATCTTTCCACAGTGATTTCCTATCTTCACAAGTTGGCTCCCTCTCACACTGTTTCCCTCCCTCCCTCTCTTTCTCTCTCTTTTTTTCTGCTTCTTTTGGAAAATATTGTTCTTTCACTATGTGCCTCCTCTACTCCTATATTTAATCTACATAATGTTTCCAAAACAAAGAGAAAAAAATTCAACTATGTTCACTTGTGGATTTTTTTTTTTTCCCATTTGAGATACTACTAGTAAGATGATGTTCTTTCTATTGAAATAGATCCAATAAGCTTAGTTTTCTTTATCAACAGATTGCTTTTGGGTGATTTCTTGGAATGTCAATAGTCTCTAAACATAATAGAGATCTTCAAAATCCAATTTGAAGATTACCCAGAAAAATAAATGATGAGAAAAAAGAGCTTGTAAAACCTATAGCCCTTAAACACAGAGCACTCTATAAATAATACTATAAATGATAAAAGTAAATATGTACCTTTGTAATATGAAGGATGGAAATAAGGATATTTGGGGTTAAACAGTAGAGTAGATTTGATTGTGCTATTTGGAATTTGTCGCCTAAGAACCAATTTGGAATGTAAAAGCCTTTAAGAGTCAGGTGTGGGATAGAATATCATTGATTCTCGTGGAAAAATCTACCAATAACATGACATTCAAACTGTCTTTGATAGAAGAAAGATGAAAGGAGGAGCTGTGGATGTAAATAATAATATTAGTAATGGTTGCAATTTACTGAGTACTTCCTATCAGACACCACGGAAAGCCTTTTTAAACATGAACTCATTTTATCCTTTCAGCAAGTGTCTGAAACAGAAACAATTATTAAAGTCTTATGTAGTATAAGTCTTTCAATTAAATATTGATTTTTAAGCACAAAGAGACTTGACTTCCTTTATTGCCTGCCAATTCCAGAAGGGAAAAAATAAGGATATTTTATTTTTTACTGAGTTCGTAAAAGTCTCTTGTTCTCAAATCCATAAGAAATCACATACATCTTAGTGGACATCTAAAGAAACATTGACAACATCTACTTTAAACAGAAGAGTTATCTTTGTCTTAGCTTTTATAACTTAAGAAAAAATATTAGTCAATACACATTTCCAAAAACTTGTCATCACTGATGTTATAAGAGAATTTTTTATTCTACTGAATTCCATAGCAACTAAGCTTGGGATATTTAAAGTTGAACAAAGAGGAAAAGTTCAAAATACTATTTTAGACAATACAGAAAATATACAAATGGAAGCACCTTTTGAAGGAAAATTATTAAAGATTACTGGTAATGGTGATCTATTTCTTGTAGAAAACATTTTATTTAATGGACAAAGCTATAAAAAAAGTATAGCTATCTTCTGTAATTTCAAAATAATAGAAAATATTAGATCTTAGGGGAACAAAACTGTTCAACACTTTTTCCTACCTCTTATTTCTAAGAATAGCATGATTTCTTCTATTTTACTTCTATTCTTAGAAGTTACATATTACTCTTCTCTTATTCCTTAAAAAAATAATTCTCTCCAGTGACATATTGGATGTGAGAAAACTGAGTTTTCTTAACTCAAGTCATAACCTAGTCATCAAGCAGTCTGCTGAAAATTTCCAATGAAGTTATACATGGAAAGATAAGTCAAAGATGTTTTTTATTTTGTTGCATTTAAAATCATGCTTGTACTAATATTCCAAGTAAGAAAATTATTTTGCATTCAGCACATAATTTAATGCATTCTCTGAATTTTCTTCCTTTTGGAGTCCAAATTTAGAATGACTTTCAATTTCAAAGAAATCTGTAATACAAGAAATAAGCCATGTAATGTATATCCAAGTCTATTAGTAAAAGCACAAACTCAACTATTAGCAAAAAATAATTGCCTTCTTTAGGATATTAAAGGCCCAGATGACATTTTATATAACTAGGAATTCTTGAAGTATTATTTTAAATGATTAATGCATACAAATATAAACTAGGATTGATCATATCGTATATAATTGATTTTTAATCTATCTTTTTTTAAACTCTCTGATTAATTATGTTTCTTTAAGTCTCTGAGGTTCATATCACACATAATTTACTGTTAAACAGAAAACAGGTTATCAGACATGCTCCTGATATTCATGAGGATGGCACATTAATAAGCCATGTTAATAACTTGAAATGTCCACTTCTCCCCCAACTCTGGGTTCATTAGAATCTATCTCTACTTACAATCTCCCAAGTAAATTAGGTTTTTGTTTGTTTGTTTGTTTGTTTTTTAATATCAATTGAATAGCCAAATATCATCAACTGAGACATTTCTAAAACACAGCTGGGAATTTTTCTAGTAAAGGGATAGTTCTGTTTATAATGTTTTTGACCATATTTCTAAATTATTTTCAGAAATTAAAGTGTTAATTTTCTTCCCAAATGTTTATGAACCAATTTATAATCAGCTTTACAAGAGTACATAGCAATTTATTTAAAAATTTCAAGTGTGCTAATATTGATTTTTTTGTCTATAGTCCCAGTTACTCAGGAGTTTGAGGCAAGAGAGTTGCCTACCCCAGCAGTTGGAGTTGCTGTGAGCTGTGACGCCACAGCGCTCTACCGAGGGCAACAAACTGAGGCTCTGTCTTAAAAAAATAAAAAAAGAAAATTTGATTTTTGTTCTTAGAATCCCAGAGAAATAATGGCAACACAATCTCTGCTTATTTTGTTACTTACTTTGGGACATCTAAGCCATGTAAATTATATAAAAGTGACCCTTGATCAGTAAATATTTGCATTTTATTTTTACAGCCTCTACAGTTCTGGTGGTTCTGTAACTTTTAATAGCTGCAATCTGAAAGTTCAATAATAATTGACTTTCACATTGGCTTACTATATTCAGTAAAATTTCAGAAGCTAAATGTTTAATCCTGATTTAGATATTCATCCATAGTAATAGTCTCTTCATCCATGATACAGGGTCACATATCATGTGTTTTTAGACATGATATTTAGATATAGGATAGTCAGATATTTAGATTTAAGATATAAATATAGAATATTTAGAATATCTAAATCTATAGAAAAGAATATAGATACTTAAATACAGGATAGTCAGAGTACTGATGATTAGACATTTTTGAGGTCGCATAAAATTCAAGATAATCTGCATTTAATGTCAGTATACACACACAAGTGAATCCTTAATAAGTTAACAGAAACTATATGTGGGAACACATGATAGTATTTAAAATAACAAATGGTATTTTAATATATTTTTATAAAACTGGAAGTAACTTGTTATTTAACAATAAAAACACCGTATGGGAGAAAGAAAAAAGATCATGATTTATCAATTTGATTTTTACCCGGTACATTTTCTCTAAGGTTTTTCTAAGTTCCCACAACACCGGTGGTTCTCAACCTTCTTAATGCCGCAGCCCTTTAATACAGTTCCTGTGGGTTGTGACCCACAGGGTGAGAACCGCTGCACTAGAGAAAGAATGTTTGTTTACACTGAGTTAGAGATACTTGTTAAATTAAACACATTTTGTATAGCATTCCTCTAAAGTCCCTTTTAAAATAAGGTTATTATCTATTATAATCAATCAGCCCCCTCAGTTTAAATATACAGTCTGCATGTATAAATATGTGAAAATGTCAATATGATTAGGGTTTTTTATAAGTTAATACCTATTTTCAAATATTTAACAATTTAGCAATTTAGGCACTAACCGTACTTCTTTTAGAGAAGTAATTTACATTTTAATTATTTCTTCTTAATTTATATTTTTATACAGCGTGTGTTCAAATCTGGCCTTCCTGCCTAGCAATTAGCTTGTTAATAGTATTTACCACTTAGCTAAAGAGCATATTACCGCCCACTTGAATTTTCCATGCATACTGTTGCTATTACTGTAATAAGTAAATAGGACATTTTAAATGAAATCTCTTAAACCTTCTTATACATATTTGGTAATAAGTCCTTACTATTACATCCATCAACACCGATAGTGTATATTGTCATCTGAACTAAGACAAATTAATTCTTCCTAAAAACTAA
The DNA here is from genome assembly GCA_963574355.1 of Loris lydekkerianus. Classification (NCBI taxonomy): domain Eukaryota; kingdom Metazoa; phylum Chordata; class Mammalia; order Primates; family Lorisidae; genus Loris; species Loris lydekkerianus. The sequence goes on from CAUYPK010024040.1 coordinate 96,361, forward strand.
GCATTGTCATTTAATCTTTATCAATCATAACAGCATTGCTACGAGAAATTCTAAGAAACTGTTTGTAATAAGAGTTTTGTAAACTCACGCGTTTGTGTTTAACATAATCAGAGAAGTACATCGTGTATCTTTGTAAGGCACGCGTTTAATGGAACTCAAGAGATAGGGATCAGAGAGATACATGTCACATTACTTAAGCAAAAGATATCACAAGGTTCTAAAATTGTAATTGTATGCTTTGTTTATAGGTTGTCTACCCCTGAGACTTGACAGAACTTTTCTTATGACTACTTCACCAAATTATCTCGTACACCCCTGTTGTTTCTTGCTATAAAACATACCAGTTTTCATAGTTATGGGGAAAGCTAAGGTAAATGTTTAGATTAAACATAAATGTCCCCAATTGCCCCAATAGGGAGTAAAGTACAGTAGTTGTTTTGAACATTAATAGTCAACTTTATTTTCTATTCAGGAGCTGGAGGCATTAACCAGAAAACACATTAGTAAACTGTCATTAATTTGATGACCCTACCTTATTCATAGTTATTCCACTCACTTCAAAGAGAACATCTAAACCAAAGTTGTCCCTCTACACAGACGCAGGCTTACATTAAATTGTATTTCATTAAGATATCGACCTTCACAAAAACCACAAAATGATTTTAAGAAAAATAATTTTAACTTTTAAAACACATTAACCCTATGCATCCTACCTATAAATGCATTTATAATAAAAATAAAATCAGAGGAAATGACAAAATAACCAATAAAATTTAACAGCCATTCTTTTGATAAAAAGCAATCATTATGCTTTTAAAAATAACATGAAAAACTAAGATATTTTAATATAATAAATGAAGAATTTTCATTATGCTTTTAAAAATAACATGAAAAACTAAAAAATTTTAATGTAATAAATGAAGAATTTTTCCACTGCTTGGCAATGCCATTGAACAAAAACATGGGTTTAAGTTTTCCTTTCTTGACGCATACTTGTTATTGAACTAGGAAGCAGCAGTGAGAAGCTGAGTAACTCCACACAGTATGTTCCCAAAGGCATCAAATTATTAGATGTAAATTGTGACGGTTACTGCTTAGGCGTGAACTTTCACCTGGGAAGGAATGAGTTTGGTTCTTTCTCTGGGTAGATCCATTTTGGCCATGACTAAATGAAAACAGTTACTCTCATAAACCATAAAAGCTTCCCAGATCTTCCTTACACAGTGCATTTTTCCCCTCAGTCATCCTGCAGACCATGTTCTTACCATCTTTCTATCCTTAACTTGAAAAATACCTGAACATTTATCTATATTTTTCTCTCCTGAGGCCTTCTGCCAATATGAGCCAACTATTATGTATCCCTCAAAAAGTCTTGATTTTTCTGAATGGAAAAGCTGAGAACAGGAACAGCGGTCCTACATGACCAGTTCACGAGAAGCACAATTCCAGCTACTAAAAACCTACAGCAGGAAATTAAACCAACAAGGAGTGCTGGCAAACCCCACTTAATCAGAAAGAAGTGTTTCCATAGAGGGAGACCATAGACAGGGAGGAGAGTATGATTTTTCCCCATTTTGTGAGATAAAATACCTCCACTTTTGCCCAAAACTGGTAATGAAAGTATTTTTTGCAATAATAAAGTATTGATTTACCGAATTAAATATTCCACCTTTTCCAGAAACCTGGATCATAGAATTAATTATCAAATTTATATATTCAGCATAGGAAGATTTGTAACTGATGTCAAGTCTTCATACTCAGAATTATAAAATGATAATGTACAAAATGTATACAATGTGATATTATGTTGGTGCTATTAAAAGTCTCCCTCTTTATAAAACATTTGGCATAGGCAATAATTTTTAATTAATTTTTTTTCATTTTAATTAATAAGTTTTAAAATCACAACCCTTATCAGATCTACATCACGTTATCTAATAATGCATACCAGCTAAATAGTATATAACACTGGTCTTTGAAAGGGGAGAGAAGAATCCCAAGATGTTATAAAATATTTGCATTGTTAGAATTCTGCTAATTTTTCAATACATTGCTCTTAATATTGCATTGGAATATTTACTTAAAAGGCTTTTATCCTGTAGAAATCCATTGTAACAGAAACAATGCAACTTGGCACAGGAATAAAATTTTCTTCAGCCTCAGAGGATAAGCTCAAATAATACAATTATATAAACATTTATATAAAAATCTTTGACCAGAGTCAATGAGTCTAGACTTACACACAATTCCTCCCAACACATGACTGCCACCCTTTTCTTTAGTGTAATTATCATCAATTACCGTCAGCATATCACTGCAATACTGTAACCGTGCTGTCTCTTTTTCCTTATCCCTGTTCCTAAGCATTCTTACCTCTCTCCCTCCTTGTACCGCCTCCAGTCTTTTCAAGTTTAAACCCTGAAAAAGGAAATCAAAATATATTATTAATTATTGGCAAGGAAGAAATAAATAATAATTAGTACCAGTGCAATAATTTTGAAATAAAGAAAATCATTTATTGGCTTGGTGCCTATAGCTCAGCAGCTAGGGCGCCAGCCACATACACCAGGGGCAGGTAGGTTCAAACCCATCCTGGGCCTACCAAACAACAATGACAACTGTAACCAAAAAATAGCTGGGCATTGTGGCGGACACATGTAGTTCCAGCTACTTAGGAGGCTGAAGCAAGAGAATCGCTTAAGCCCGAGAGGTTGAGGTTGCTGTGAGCTGTGATGCCATAGCACTCTACCCAGGGTGACATAGTGAGACTCTGTCTCCAAAAAAAAAAAAAAGAAGAAGAAGAAAGAAAGAAGGGAAGGAAGGAAGGAAGGAAGGAAGGAAGGAAAAGAGAGAGAGAGAGAGAGAGAGAGAGAGAGAGAGAGAGAGAGAAAGAAAGGAAAGAAAAAGAAAGAAAGAAAGGAAGGAAGGAAGAAAGAAAGAAAGAAAGAAAGAAAGAAAGAAAGAAAGAAAGAAAGAAAGAAAGAAAGAAAGAAAGAAAGAAAGAAAGAAAGAAAATCATTTAAGAAGGAATACCTCACGGGGTATGTATGCATCTGAGTAAATCTTCAAATGTGGTACTAACACATCCCTATTGAGCCTTAAGGCTATGAGAAAAATGAAATGTAATTCATGTATTTTAAGCAAAGATGGCCTGCCATTTTGTCAAACTAAAAATGCTTTGTTCAAACTTGAAATAGAATGTACAATACATTCCGTGATGGTAAGCCTCATCTCACATCTTAGGGCCCAGTCATGAAGAAAGGTGGATTAAAAAGCAGCAGCCTTTGCCACACTGGTGACTGTCTAGGAATTGTTCAGGGTTCTATTCCCCGAAAGAAGACTTTCTCTCTCTTCTATTATCATCTCTTCTTTCCACACTAGAAGGCAGGGATCCATTTTAGTTTCCTAATAAGCACTATGCTTAATGAAAAGGAAGAAGAGTTGATCTTTTTTCTTAGCAAGCCAATAGCAAAATAAATGTACTTGCGGCACAAGATGGAGAATCAAGGTAGAGCAAGTCATCCGTCTGTCTACCGTCTATCTATCTTCCCTTGAAATAATGCTATGCAGAAAGCAATGTCATGCAAGTCTGACTTGATCTTCTTATACATTAGTGAAAGAGTCAATTCCTGTTATTTTTCCTGCAGTAGTTTTGTATGTTGGGAAACAATTTGAAACTGCAATAAAATGTGATCTTTTAGTACCTAATTAGGCTTTTTAACCTTCCTTCCTTTTTTCTTACCTTATATACTTTTCCCTTCCTCTGTTTAACTATTTTGTAATATATAATATATATAATACTTACTGTGAATCAGACATCATGCTAGTTACGGGACATATCAAAATTAACAATAAATACTGCCCAAATTGTATAAGATTATTAGATAAACACGCACACAAATGTGAAGATAAAACTTCAGGAGAATAATGTGAATAACACATACGTGAAATTTTATTGGAGCACAATACGTGAGAGGCCAATTATGCTTGGGCATGAGTGTGTACAGAAAAGAGAAAAGAGAAGGATCACATGTGAACAGTCAGGAGGCTGAGAGGAAGCACAGAAAGAGAAAGACAGGACATACTCTACAGCTCCCGCTACAGGGCTGCTAAAAGGATTAGGAGCCCATCATCACCAGGGAACTCAATGGGAATGCAGAATCTCAGACTCTCCCCCAGACCCCCAGAGCTAGAATTTGCATTTCAACATTTATAAGTGTTTAACATGCATATTAAAGTTGGACAAACATTGCCCAGAGAGGTGTAGGAAAGGTGAGTGGTTTAGCTGGCTGTTAGTCTTTTTTTAAAAAAAGGTGGGAAAGTGAGGCCAAAAATTTGGTCAAATTGTGAAATCTTTCTAAAGAAGGAGTTCAGACTTGTTCTTTAAACAATTGTTTGATTTTGAAGCAGATTTTGGAAATTAGAGGTTAAATTTTTCGAATATCAAAGACAGATACAAATGAGGACTCAATTATTGTCAGAGATTAGTATAATATTTGCATTTCCTTTTCTCCATCTTTCAGGAAACACTAACGGGGGGGGGGAGGAGGGATTGAAAAGCATACAGACACATATCAGGATTCATCTTTATCTCGAATATTCTATCTCACATGCCCCTAAATTCTTTACTAGGGCTTTGAAAAACACAAAGTTTTCACATTATCATTAAGGATTTTTATGTAAGAGAAAGTATATTCCTACTTCTGATGACAATCTAAATAGCACACAACCTTTACTATATATGTTAGCTATATGTGGATTTGCCTTGTCACCAATACATCTGGTAAGAAAATAATGATTTATTAGAAAAATATGCCTAATATCTCTCTAGCTTTGTATGTTGGAATTTAAGAAAAAGTTGGTACAGTTTTTGAGTGGTAAGCAGCACATAGGGAGTGCAAGAGTAGTTAAGTATCTCATAGTTAAAAGGAAAATAAATTATAGAAAAAATTTTATTTGAATATATGTTTTAAAAGGTTTTCAAGACTTTCTTAAAAAGTATCAGTGATATCTCTTCATGACTCATTTCTTCACATTTTTAAATAAAACTCGTGAATACAAATATTAACTAAGACCATTTTATATTTAAAAATACACTTGTTACTCTGCTGACTCTAGAAAAGGTTCTAGAATCAACCTGGAAAACCAGTGACTTCTGTCAACATAGAACAGTCTGATTCTGGTGTATAGAACATTATTGATATTTACAGAACACACTGTGAAGAGTTTAAATTTCATATGAAGAAAAAATATAAAACAAAATATTAGAATATTCCTAAAACCTGAAGTTTAGGCTAAAAATAAAAGCCAAAGTGTTCATACCATAATTTTTAGGATCAGAGATGCAAGTACTTTGGGTTGGTTTTGAATTCAAACCAATGTGGTTTTAAATTTTTGGTTTACTATTTTTTCCTGTGTGTCCTCTAACAAATTACATGATATTGCTCAAATTCATCTTTCATGCTTGAAAAATAACAATAAATAGCTATCTCTTGTAGTTATTGTGAAGATTAAATGAGAATAGCACTTAGCAAAGGGTTATTGTTTTTTTTCTCCTCCTTTTCATTTTCCTTCTCCTCATTTTTCTTCACCTTCCTCTTCTTCCTGTTCTTCTCGTCATTCTCATTCTCTTTAAAGTTTACTTTAGATTAATATGAGGGTGCAAATCAATAGGTTACACTGTGTTTGCTAGGTAAAGTTCAACTTGCTGCTGAGCCCTTCACGCGGGGGTGTGCCGTATATCCTGACATGGTGCCTATGAACTACACCATTCCCCATCCTCCTCCCGGTCCCCTTACTCATCTCCCTACCCCCACCCCTGCCACTTGAATTTAATTGTATTTTTCTCTTATCTGGAGGTGTAGTTGTTTACCTGTTGGTTTTGTATTAGTATTATCTAAGTGCCCATCAACTCATGAATGGATTAATAAACTGTGCTATATGTATACCATGGAATACTATTCATTCACTCTCATTTTTATTACCATTCTTACACATATGGAATATGTCTAAATATGAGACCCATTTAAATTAATCATGCTTGTTTTCTGCCTTTTATTTCAAGAATGCAAATTATCCCAACAATATCCATACACACTAAATGATGATACTATTCATGTTGACTAAACACAGGTAAAATGGTTTTTTTTAACACATATTTTCTCATTTGATACTCAATATAATCTTTTGAGGTAGTTATTCTCATAAAATTTTGGAGAAAAAAAAATTGCCATTAAACAGTTGTTCTGATCCTCAGTTTACCTGCTATCTAATTCTGGGATTCAAATGTTTTGGTCCCCCAACTTACTGACATTCTATTTACTTCCACGGGGTCTCTCTCTTCTCTTGAGATGTCCCTTTTTTTTGTATTTTCTGTTCTCATGTATTCAAGTTCATCAGTGTTTTCTTCTGCAATGTCTAATCTGCTGCTAATCCCTTTCAGTGAAATTTTTATTTTAGATATCTTATTTTTCATTTCTAGAAATTCAATTTGCAATTTATTTTCTTTCATATATCTCTCTTTATTCACACTTTCCTTTAAATCCTCAACATATTTATATTTATAATAGTGTAAACTTTTGTCTCTTACTTCCACCATCTTTCATTTCAAGGTCTCTTTCTATTGATTGAATTTTCTCCTAGGCTGGAGAAAATTCCTATTCCTTCATCTATCCAGCAGTTTTTTATTAGTTGCCAGATACTGTGAGTTTTATTTTATTTAGTGCTAGATTTTGTTTATATTCCCTTAGAGTGTTAGAATTGGTTCTAGAAGACTGTTAAGTTACTTGTGAGTCAGACTGATTTTTCAGAGGCTCGCTTTTAAATTGTTTTAGGGTGAGTATAAAGTAGCATTTAGCATTAATTTATCTCTATTACTAAGGCTCAGTCCTGCTACTGACCACTCTTTGTATTCAATGATGGTTCACCACTCTGGCTGCTGGGAATTCAAAAGATTCCCACATCTGTAAGAGTGGTGGGAATTCTCTTACTGATAGTTAGGTTATTATTCTTTCTAACAGTTGTTCTTTACCTGACCACCTGCAATTTCACACTATATATGTGGAGACTGCTATTCACACAGACTCAGAGGAACCACATGCAGAGTCCTGGACTTCAGTATCTGTTGTTCCTGACACTTTGGTAATCTGCCACATAATTCTAGCCACCTGAGCCTCTACAAACTCAGACCTTTGTCTTCTCAAGTACAAAATTTAGACTTTGAGGTTCTGTTTTTGTTATTCCTTCATGTCCCATGGCCCGAATTTGCCCTCATACAGAAATTCATGTGCTAGAATGGTGTCTTTGTTTCCATCTTCTCAAAGATCATAGTGGTTCCCTGCCTTTATTTTAATGTCTAAAATTATTTTCCATATTTAATTCAGCATTCTAACTATTAGAGCTAGAGGTAACGTGTTACATACCTAGCTACTTCATTAATAGAAACATAATTAAATCAAGGTAAATATTATTTTAAGGTCTCTTAAGAAAGGAATTAAAATTTACAAAATTTAAATTATGGAATATGAGTATCAGATCTCATAAGTACAAAAGCAAAACTTAAACCAACATTTTAGGAGCCTAGATACCAAGTTTATCCTTTTATACTTAGTTAAATTTCTTTAAGCTCATCTCAGCCATTTAATATTTTGAATACAAATATTTTGTAACATAAAACTCATGCATGAGTCATGATGATTCCTCAAAGCAACACAGTAATTAATAAGAGCTGGGTATCAGGAAGTAAAAAAAAAATCCCACACATATGATTGGAATATTGGTAGAAGGGTAAGTTTGCCAGGGTAGATATGAGGTACTATATAAACTTTATTAACGTTTGGTCATAATTTAGGCAATAGATTATAGAAAGACCAATCTTTAGGTTAAAAGTCTGAAGCAGAGCATCTGTTGGCAAGAACTTAAGAGCCATATAGGCAAAAAAATAATGTTTTAGGAGGATTCTCCATATGATAACAGGGCCTTAGGCAAGATTGTATTTCAAGGGAGAACTCAAGTGATCTTATATATAGTGAGATTCATTAAGAATTCTGCAATGTGTCTCATGCTATACCGAAACTGACAGCAGAAATTAGTCTGAGTACTAGAGAAAGTCTGAGTCATCAAATGGAAGGTTAGGTGACCTGTGTGGGAAAACCTGTCAGGGAAGTGTTAGCAGCACCTTGGCAATTTGCTTTCCAGAGGTGTCCAACCTGTGGCCCAGAGGCCTTGTGCTGATTTTGGGGGGATTTTTTTGTTTATCTGTGGTGTTGAATACCGTGAAAAGTATGTATGGACCTCCCTTTTTTTTTCTAATCAGCTTTCATAAGTTTTTGTGTATTTAATGTGTGGTCCAAGACAACTCTTAATCCTTTCAATGTGCAGTGGACAAAAAAAAAAAAGGCAAGAAAAAAGGTTGCATACGCCTGCTGTATAAGATTAGACTATAATGTCATTCCAGAAATTAAGGCAGTAACATTTAAGTCAAGTGATATTTTTAAAAAAATTATTATTCTCAAGGAACCAAAACCCTTTATTTGTGTTTACTTCTATATATACCACCAAATAAAAATCCTATACATTTTATATTTTAAAAGTTGAATACAAAACTTATTTTAATAGTGGAATTATTTATCAGAATTTCCATTAATAAACATATTGACATATTGGCATAATTCAGAAAAAGTGAAATATTTTAATTCTATTCCCTGAGACAACACAGAAAAACTGGAATACCCCTGAACAATAAATGACTCTTTTTTTTTTTTTTTTTTTGGCTGGGCCTGGGTTTTAACCCACCACCTCCAACATATGGGACCAGCGTCCTACCCCTTTGAGCCACAGGCGCCACCCCTAAAATCACTCTTGTGTATACACACACACATGCCCAAAAGTCTCCACTATAGTCTCCATTTATGAGGAAATAGAGAAGTTGTAGCTAAATATATCTTTATTTACAAAATATTCATCACAAAATTTTACAAAGAGGTGGGCTAACACGTAGGAAATATTAGACACACACACACACACATATATAGTAATAAATAGTTTGTAATCAAAGGTATATTTAGCTACGATTTCCTATTTCCTTATATATGGTAACTTTACAATTAACTTTTGGGATACTATGTGTGTGTAAATATGTATACTTTTGTAAACAAAGGTATATTTAGCTACAATTTCCCATTTCCTTATATATGGTGACTTCACAATTACATACACACACACATAGTGTGTGTACTATGTGTAATATTTATATGTATATAAATATGAATGCATATTGGTTGACTCAAATTAATATAAGCTTTACAAAATTTTAACTGATTTAAAATCTATTTCATTATTATTCAACAGTATAGATATAGCATTTATTCAATATGTCTGGAGCAAATCGTATTTTAAAATATGGGGAATATGGTTGGCCAAAATATATTTCCTTCACTATCCATATTTTTTTTCTTTTTTTAATTAAATCATAGCTGTGTACATCAATGCAATCGTGGGGTACAATGGGCTGGTTTTATATACAATTTGAAATATTTTCATCAAACTGGTTAACATAGCCTTCACAGCATTCTTAGTTATTGTGTTAAGACATTTATATTCTACATCTAGTAAATGTCACATATACCCTAGTAAGATATGCCATAAGTGTGGTCCCACCAATTACCTTGCCTCCACCAATCCTCCCCCCTCCCCGCCCCTTCCTCTCCCCTTTCCCCATATTCTTGGGCTATAATTGGGTTATAGTTTTCATGTGAGAGCTATAAATTGGTTTCCTAGTAGGGCTGAGTACATTGGATACTTTTTCTTCCATTCTTGAGATACTTTGCTAAGAATAATATGTTCCAGCTCCATGCATATAAACATGAAAGAGGTAAATTCTCCATCTTTCTTCAAGGCTGCATAATATTCCATGGATCAATCCTTATAAGAGAATATAAACTCTTTGCATTCATCAAAGTTTATCACATAAAGTTATAATTCATAGGTATGAAAAATAGTTACCCTAAATCAAATATTCTGCAGTGTGATAAATTGAGATTTTTCCATAAGGCATTGATGGGATTTGGGGTTGGGGATGGAGATAGTAACTGAAGGGATAGAATTTCCTACCAAAATCTATCTTGCATTCAGATATCTTCAGGAACCGCTCCCCCAGAACTGGGTTGGGGCATGTGATCCTGTCTAGTACACATGGGAAAATAAACTATCACTTCATTATGATTTTTATAATCAAAAATTGCCATCATGTCATAAAGTTTCCTCTTGCTTCCCTGTAATCAAACACTCAGAAATATTTAACTCTATACAATATATCTATATTTGGATGATTAACTTTTACTAATATGAAAAAATATAGAGGGGAAAGATGGAATAAATATTTAATTTTATTTACAGCACTTCAGAGGTTTCATTGGCATAATTTTTCTTACAATGTAGAATGTAGTTTTGAATTAACTGGAAAATATTATAATTAATTTATAAAAGGCTTCAAAAAACTGTGTGACTCTTTCATATTTAGCTTCAGCTATGAAAACAAAGGAAAGATCTAGAAGGAATTTTAAATAAATTGTAGTTTAAACTCTTAATTTTACTGATGAGGATGCATGCAGCCAGGGAACTTAATTTATAAATGACAGTTTTGGGATTGAACTCTGACCCTTGGGTTCCAAATCCAAATTTCTCTTTGCTTAACCAAATTATTTGATGAGTTCTATCATAAACTGTGATCTTAAAAACTGTATAACTTTTGGAACATTCCTTAACCAATTCATGGGCCAGGTTCCATAGCTATAAAATTAAAATAATTCATAGGAATAAATGAGTAAATCCATATAAAACACAACACAGTGTCTACTTCATAGTTAACTGCAGTATGAACTGATTTTTATTAATAATTTAAGACGTTACTTCTCTTATTGCCACTATCCAAATGAAAGATCTTACTTTTACAGTTATAAAAATAACCATAATTTGTAATAACAAGTATTTTTGAGTGTTCTATGTGCTATCCCAAATATTTTACCAGGAATAATTCAATTTTTATAGCAGCCTTATTACATTCTTTCATTGGGTTGAAATGAAAATGATCTTCCAGTTGGTCTGTTTTGTTTTTTGAACTGATTTCTTTAGGCAAGACACAGTTCTTTTGGGCATGTGTCTCCAAAGAATAAGAGTTTCTATAAAACACTTTTGCCTTCTCTGCTTCTTACTATCATTATTTTTCTTAAATAGGGACATGATATCAATAAGGAAAGCACGTTGTTGGAGGATGAGGATAAGGTTTAACCCTGTGCATTTTGGTTTAGCTGATCAATAAAATGATGGTGGTGGGTATGGGAATGATAACAGAGAGTTACAGTGGATAATTTCTGTACAGCTTTAAAATCTAATATTTCTGTCATGTTTTAATTTTCAGATAGATTGGTTTTCTTACAGATTCTCGTGATATGTCTTTCTATCTTCCGCAGCCTCTCAATGAAACTAATGAAGCTACTGAAGAAGTTAACAAATTCCAACCCACTTGAATGTAGCTTGATGCACATATTGGTGCATTATTTGGTCCTTAAATTGTGGTTATATCACACAGAAATACTGCACATTTATAGAAATCTTCTTTAATAATTCACATTGCTGGAATGTTCTTCATAAAATTTAACTGACTATTTTAACAACGATGAAATTTCAGGTATCACCTGTCCCTGTGATAGCCAAGGTGCTTAGAATGCTATGGCAAATCCACACGTTAGCAGTGATGAAACTGGTGATGCTGTGTTGCATTCTCATGACTACAGTCAACATCTCTTGCTACAAACTGTCACTTAAAATGGTAGCATTAGCACAGAGATTTGGCTGATGGAAGATAAAATGAAAAGAAATGAGAGCATCTAGATGAGTTGTGCCTTTTTTGGTCTGGGCAATAAACCTTTTATGGTTTCCTGTCATGGAAGGTACACCATTTGTGTATGATAACACTCAGAACATTTGCTGAATTCAGTCCATCTTCATGAAATTTGTTGAAAATTGTTGAAGATACCTATCCCCCGTGTTCTGTTTGCAAATGTGCCCAAAATGAGCAACTCTTTGTAGCAAAGAAAATCTTTTCTTATGACCTGAATGATAGGCTGATTAATCTAAAGTGATTAAATAATACATATTTTCCTTTTCAAGTATTGCATGAAGTTGTTTATGAAGTTGAAGGGTCATTCATGCTGCTGGTCAGTTATGATTCTTCTTAAACGAGGCAGTTGTTTGTACTTTGAAACGTTATCAGGTCTAAGCATTCTACAACTTTGACAGTGCATTCTTCCACAATTTCTACATCCCTGAATGGCTTCTCACCCCCAAGTGTATAAACTACTTTATAGATTGTTTCAGTAGCATTATTTCCAGGTCTTACTGCTGCTTGAAAAAATTGCATTTGCTTTTGCCTTTCATCTTGTGATTTCTGCAGTACAAGCTTTTGTGTCTCTTCCTCTAATTTAAAATGCATGTGGTCCTTACATGTTTTATAATGCTGATAAGCATTGGATTTCTTTAATGTGGTATCAACCACAGTATCACAAAGCAAACAAATCACCTTTAGCAGAAACAAGAAATTATTGCAATTCCCCATCCTCATGAAAAAGTCTTTGTTCTTCAGTGTGCTCCTGGTCTTTGACATGTTGGGCTGTTAAGCACACAGAGTTTAAAACACCCTATCGAGCTGTGCAACTTTCACAAATTTCACTTCAAACAGAAACACAGTTCACCATTGTCAAAAGCTGATCATAGACATGTGTACTTGAGCCCCATAAACTCTTACCAACTAGCCTTGTGAGGCAGTGATGCCAGTCAGGCGGAGAAAGTTAGAACTAAATTAAAATTGTAGCAGCTGTCAACTTAGCCCTTGGTTTACTAATATTCTTATTGTGCTGATCATCTGGGAGGATTATTTTGTCAAGATTTATTTTGTTCTTGGGTATTTTAAATATGTTCTTTGTAGAATAAAACAAAAGAAGATGAAAATCCCTTAATAAAAATTAAAGGATTTGGTGTGTAAAATTTGGATTTGGTCAGATGGTCTCACTTAAGGACCTAGAAGGCTACACGTTCCTCACCCCTGCTCTATATACCATAATATCTGTACTCCATTCACTGGAAGGTTTGAATTGCTTTTTATCTCCCTTTTCAAAACTAATCTATGTCATTATTTTAAGGCATTTAATCATTCCCTGCTAAATTAATGTCTTAAAAAAAATAAAAAATCCTTACTGTATTAGGGAACATTGTAATCATACGGGATATTTCTAAATGTAGACATACATATGTGTATAACACAAATATTTACATTTTGAGTTCTAACTAGATGGAAAGCAAATAATATTACACAACTTTTTTTATTCCTCACAATTAAACTGTGTCACAGGTGCCAGAAATCCCCATTTTTCTTGTAGGAAAATTGAGGCAAAGAGAGGTTAATTAACTTGCCTAAGCAAATGCAGCTTAAAGGAAGCAGAGCTGAATGTTGAGCCCTGGTATCTGATGGCAGAGCTACTTTCACAACCTACACGTACTACTTCCAAAGAAAGTATTACTTCATTTTTATTTGTGGTAGATGAATAATATAAATTAGATAAATACATATTGATAAATGGATGATTGTATAACATGAAATGGCTATGCTGAATTCCAGGTTCATATTAAAGTTCAAGGGATCAACCTAAACCACATCATTTTTACATATGAAGAAGGAACTGCAAGATAATAAATTATTGGCTTTGAGTTAATTTAGGATTTAGAAATAACTTCAGGGAAAAAAAGTTAAAGCATATGACATTGGATTCCAGAGTCCTCGATTCCTTGGAAAGAAATGTGAAATTCAATTGAAATATTTGCTGGGGCAGACAAAGATTAGAAGAAAATCAGTGCTACTGGATGGGCATAAATAACATTTCATAGAATGTGTCTATGATTACTGTTGCTCTAGGCTAACTGAAATATTAACCTAGTATAGCACTTCCATGCCACAAGTTTCCTAGCTGCTCTTATCTGGGGGATACTGCATAAGTTAATTTCTTATGACTCAGGTACTTGTGTCCCCATATTTTATGAGGTTTGATATAGTACGATGCATCCTGAAGCTGGATTATCTCTAGTAATTCTGATGTTCATAGATGAGCAGTCTTTTCCAATAATGGTATCTTTCTATTTCAAATATGCAACTAATCAACAACATAGAATTTCTGCCAATACTTTTTTTTGTGGTATTATTTCTGACAGCTTATAATTGTTAATCTAATTCTTAAATAGAAAATCAAAGATACAGTTTCAGAAAACAGGTAACATTAAATATTTTCAATGAAAGGTATATTGTTTTGGTGTTCAATCGCAGTAGTAAATAGTCTATCAGTAAATTTAAACATGTAAGAACAAAATGATCACTTAATGTGTGACAGGTGTTATCATAAGGCAATTATTTTACTATTTGAAAAACCATTCCTTACTGATACCAAGTTTATTGAATTAGTCAATACAGTAAGCTATCTTTTATACTTTTAGCATGGAGCGCATGCAAAAAAAAAAAAAAAAAATAGAGTATTACTAAAATAGTTCAAGAGAGAGGATTAATAGCTAGAATATGATTATTTACTTATCAATCTACTATCTGTATCTCTATCGCCTCCAGTCTCAACTCTGTCTAAATTCCATCACCATCACTCCATCAGGATATCTGACTCTCTTGATAGTTCTTAATATGCCCGGCATTCTTGTGTCCTAGACCTTTGGTCTACGCGTTCATCCTACCTGGAACTATCTTCATCTAGAAATTTGCATAGCCAACTCTCACGCTTCTCATGATTTTGCTTATATTTCACTTTTTCAGGGAGGCCTGCTTTTGCCACTCTAACATTGTAGTCTGATGCCTACTTCACTTCTAGGCACACTTTTTAAAATCTTTTAACAAACCATATAAGTTCATTATCTTTATATTATTTTGAGTACTGTCACTTCCATACAAGTACATATGCACATGCACATACATACACACACACCCCCCACATTTTTTTCATCTGTTACTGAACACCTAGGTTGAGTCCATATCTCTTGTGAATAGTGTTGCAATTAACATGGGAGTGTAGATGTCTCTTTGATATAATGATTTCCTTTCCTTTGGATACATATCCCAAAAGGGGATTGCAAAATCATGTGTCAGTTCTATTTGCAGTTTTTTGCAGAACCTCCATACAGATCTCCATAGTGGCTGTGGAACTTTACATTCCCACCAGCAGTCTATAATCGTTCCCTTCTCTCCACGTCTTCACCAGCATTTGTTATTTTTTGTCTTTTTCATAATACCCATTTTAACTGTGCTGAGGTGATGCTTCATTGATTTATATTTATGTGATGCGTAGTGATGCTGAGCATTTTTTCATGTATTTGTTGGTCATTTGTATGTCTTCATTTGAAAAGTGTCTCTTTAGATCATTTGACAACTTTTTCTAATGACGTCATTTGTTTTAAGAGGGAACCTCATAGAAAAACTAGCACATCTCTTCCTTCAATCTGATTAATGCCAACATAGCAGCATATACTTGGGTACAAACAAATCTGGGTACCGTGAGGCATTTATACTAGTTAAAACTTTAAAAGGCTCTTGAATATACTGAATTTGGGGAATTGAAATGGACTGTTATTCTTAATGTAAAAGACCACTGGTCCACATAGTTAGAAGAATTTTCCCAAAAATTATCTAATGAAATACTTTGAATACAAGTTTTCCTACTTTAAATGTTACTTTTCCACAAGAAGTACCTTACAGTACATAACAGATACATTTTTAAAGATAGCTCGTTTTCTACAAAGCTATTTTTGATTATGTATTGCTAATACTGCCTTTCAGGTGATATTTAGAGTTGCTTCTTATAACAATTAAGAAAAATGCTCATATGCTTTCAGGAGCTTCTCACAAGTAATCTAAAATTTTCTTCCAAAAATTCTTTAAACTCATGGAGATCTTCTATTGTTTGAACCTACCACATTCTCACCTGGTTTCCCTCTCATTTCCTTTTTTAATTTTTCTTTTTCTGTTTAGATCTAAGGTCCATGGTTAACACTATGTTGGTGCACATATTTTCAACCCTTTGAATCATTTCTTCCTTTATTGTAATTCCCTATGAAAGCCTTAACTCTGGGTATAACCTAGAATTTTTCCTACTCCACAGATTTTGTACCAGCTGAGCCTTGTAATATGATTTCTTTATACCTCTGTCCTAGGTTTATAGGGTTATCCCCTTCCCTGTCCTTCAAAGCTCAATTTCATTCCTGTGTTGAACAACTTCCATGAACACTGAGCTAAAATAGACCTCACATTGCTTATCATTACATCATCCAACTTTAATTTTCTGGTCTGGATTTGCCACTAAAATATATTTTTATTATTTATTTAATTTTTATTATTTTGAATATTTATTATTTTGTATGGTAGAATGTAAGCACATAACAGTAAGTGTAATGTTTCTCTTGTAAAACTTTATCTCCAAGGACTATAGAACAGCATTGGGCACTTACTAGGTGCTAAATAAATATTCATTAAAATAATTGAATGAATAAGCCTCTATAATTCTTATAAATTAGATATTTATTTACTCTGTTTTAAAATAAACATGCTATTACCATATTGACTACACGTATAATATTCAAAATTCAAATTCATTCAGAAGAAAAGTAAAATAAATAATTTGGTTTCTTTCGCTTACTGACCTTGGGCAACTCACTTAAATCCCTAAGACCACATTTCCTTTTCAGGAAAATTAGATAATTGAGGTAGGCAGTCTTGAATATCTCTTTAGGTTTAAAATTCTATAACTTTTCTTTTAGAAAATCAAACTTTTGAAATTTATTTTAATATTTGAGCTTTGTTATCTGAACAATTTCAACTCAGTAAGTGTATCAATGGTTTTTTTATTTAGCCTTTATCAAACTGGAGTGTCAATGCTTTTTTTTTTTTTTTTTTTTTTATAAACAGAGTCTCACTTTTTCACCCTCAGAAGAGGGTCATGCCAACAAAGCTCACAGCAACCTTCAGCTCTTGGGCTTAGGTGATTCTCTTACCTCAGTCTCCCAAGTAGCTGGAACTACAGACGCCTGCCACAGCGCCCAGCTATTTTTTGTAGCAATTTGGCTGGGGCCAGATTTGAACCCACCTCCCTCAGTATATAGGGCCGGTGCCCTACTCACTGAGCCACAGGTGCCACCTCCAGTGCTTTTCTTTAACAATTTCTCTCAATATTTTTAAGAACTCTCCAAAATATTAAACAAGTAAACTAGTACCAATATAAGGGTGTATTATTAAACCTTTCTATAGGTACTTTATATTTTTATAATTATTACCTTGTTACTTGACATTACTTTCAGTATATTCATTTAAAGTTTCCACTCTTAAACATAGTATTCATAATGTACAACTGTATATTGTCCGTGAACTCTACTGAAAACTCAACATTAAACAAATAAATTACATTGTGTTAAGATCCGCTGCTGAAGATTAATGTATTAAATGTGTTTGTTTTTGTCATTATTAATTTCTAGGAACAGTGAAACAGAAGAGAAAAATAAATGTATAGTTCTTCCAATTCAACTCCATTTGTGTCATGAATTTCTAGAAACCAAATCTCTTAGGATAGCCATGTGTATCAAGAAGAGACCCTTAAAACTAACAGGTATATTTAAATTATTCCTTTCTGATAACAACATAACATCTTTTAAAAGTCAAGTGATGTTTTAAATACATAATTTGCTATTATTAGATCTCCATTCAAACAGGTACATTTATTTGTAATAGTAAGAAAAAATGAATTAAATAAACTCCACAACTATACTGGCAAGGGTTAGCCAGGAACTACCAGCTGGAAAGATAAATTTCACAATTAAATCTGTTTATTAACACTAATTATCTTGTTCTCTAATTTATTCAACTGGAAAGAATATCCATGGAAACATCAGGCACTGTTTCTCATGAAATGTTATGGTAACCCGACCACTTCTTGGAGGTCCAGAGTTTCCTTTTACGTAAAGAACTAGCCAGAAAGGATATTCTTTAGTATGAAGAACTTCAAACTGCTTTACAGGTTTCCAATGAGGAAATCTTCTCGAAACCTATGAGAAACTTTGAGACTCCTAGGTACTCCCTTCACACCTCCTTACCCATCATCACCAAGTGGCAGTTTACCTTAAAGGAGAAACATTTAAGGCATGAGTAGTTGTGTCACTGTATGTTATCTTTCCACTAGGAGTCATTTTACCAACCCAATAACCCCTTGCTACTTTCTTATCCGGCTTACTCAACAAGTATTGCTTTGAGTGCCTGCTGTGGGATAGGACCTATTCTAAGTGCTGAGCCAAGACAGACAAGGTCTTTTTCATACTGCTTATATTCAAGTAATTTACAAATATATCCCTTTACACATGACATAAATGTTCTCATTAAAAAATAGCCTTGTTTATCCCCTTCCCTTATTTTGTGAGAAAACTACAACCTAGAAATAGAAAATAAGATTTTTGGAGGCTTACACAACCTGTTGGTGAGGGTCCATGTGTATAAGATGCCAGTATCTGTTCTCCTTCCTCACACATGCAGAAGGACCATTATCTAGTCACACCTGCTCTGTACAAGATTCTTTGTTCCTCATTCTTTCACTATTTTTTGGTTATTCTTTTACTGAGATGTGGATGACCTGTTTGAGAGAGTTACACTTTTCAGTTTGCCCTTTTTTGAGTCACCTTCAATTTCAAATATTTTAATTGTTGTCTGACACCATAGGAACAATCTTGGCTGCAAAGGAGGCCAGGTGAATCCCCCAGGTTTACGGCTCTGTGCTTCATTCCTCTTCTGTCCCTCACTGTGAGGCCATTTGGCAACTCAGAGCCGTGAGATAATTAGCTTTTCCTCAGAATGGCATGGATTTTAAGGAGGAGAGTATGCAACATTTGTTTCAAAACCCAAATCTACTCTCTGTAGAATGTGACCCATTTTGGCAAATCTTTGATAATTTAAAAAATAGGTTATACGAATAAAGTCCTCACAAAAGTGTTCTCCTTTTGTCTTATGTCTCAATTATTTCTAATGGCATCCTAAATACATCTTGTTCCAACTGAAAGGAATTTAAAAAAACTTGATGGGAAATTATAAAATACTACAAAGTAGGTATAAAATTCAGAGATAATTTTAATTAAAGTGGATAACTAATACTGTAATTGCCAGCTTCATATTACTTCATTTTTATAGATACAAGTACACTTAGCACTTAGCATTTAGAATAAATTACTACATAGTGATAGTAGTATATACGTAATAGACTACTGATATAATAGAACCAGCAAAGAGCTGATTTTCCTAACAGTGTTTTCCTAACATTTTAATTCAGTCATGTTAATGTTGGAAGCCATATTCAAATATGTTTCACTATGATTAAGTAAAAACATTATTTATAATTTATACACATACATGTGCATTAGATAATAATCTTAATACAATGAAGTTGGAAGATTTTTGTTAATAAAGGGAATATAATTTTTCAAGGAATTTGCATAAAAATTCCAGAAAATCAGGTTAGGTCTTGCTAAACTTTTTTATTATTTTTTATTCTAGAAATGATAAGGCAAAAATCAAATTCACTGGAACATTAAAAAAATTACATTTTCCAGCATTTTGGAAAATAATTTGCTGTTTAATATCCAATGAAATGGTTCCTATTTTTTTTTTTAATAGAAAATAGGTGAATCAATTTCTTTGGTATATAATCCAAAACTTGGCCTTATTTTATAAATCTGATCTCAAGTATAATTACTATAATAATTAATGTGATAGCATAATATGAATATAATGACATACCATTGTTACCATAATAAATATATAATTACATTTATCCATATGTCACACTGTTATAATCCAAAATACTCAGTATTTCCCAATATTTATTATATAAACAGCTCTTTATATCAGTTCCCACTAATGGAATGTCTTTGTAGCACCTCTGTCATAGAAATTTAGACATTTTTAAGGATGAAGGTGCTCAAATGTCACTACTTTCTGGAGCTTTCTTAAATTTTCTTAAAGAGAATCTATATTCCCTTTACTAATACTCCTCAGTCCTTTGAAAGAAGAATTTTCTCAGTCCTGTGCATGGATTCCTTCAGTGTCTTTTCCCGTGCTGGTCCTGTGGTGTACCCTTCGCTGTAATAACCATGTGTTAGAGCACAATGCCTCTGAGTTCTGTGAGTCCTTCCAGCAAATCACCCAACACGTGGATTTTCTTCGGACTAACGATACATAAAGGAGACTACATAAATATTTCTATTGGCATTACTGTTGTTATTATGATTATACGACTGATGACAGACTTAGTGTTAAACCAAAGTTTTCATTTTCCCATAAGTCACCCAACCTTTCATTCTTCTATCAGCAAATTCCAAGTTGTTCCCTAGACTGTCAAGGTTTAAACACTGCTTTGCTTATTAAAAGAAGAGAGCAAAAAAGAAAAGATAAGCAAAATGTATTTTTAAAAGATGAGTTTGTATGTTATAAGATAATGAAAAGATAATGCAGTAGAAAGAAAATATCAGTGGATTTTATGACCAAAATCCATGGTCTTTTTGGAGAAACTGGTTACCATCCCACCATTTCCTAGACATGAGATATTAGAAAATCACTTAACTTTATTGCAGAACAAATTTTGAGTATCTAAACTGGGATAATAAAACTTTGCTACCACTCTTGTCAGAAAGTTGGGATTAAAGAAGTTAAATGATATAAAAGGCAGCTCAACATTATTATATTTAATTAGAATTTCTTTCCTCTCTAATTCTATGTTTTAAACTTAAACCCAAAAGAAGAATCAGGAAGTGTTATAGTTCCATTCAACTCAAATCTCCATGCATGGTTAGAACTATATAGGACTGTACCTTTGCTTTGGGGAAAACAAGGAAGCTCAGAAATTAGCAGCTGCTCAAGAGTAGGAATTTTTTTTTTTTCTTTTTTTAAGACAGAGATAATTTTGTCTTTGCACAGACTGGAGTGAAGTGCCACGATCAGACCTCACTGCAGCCATGAATTCCTTGGGCTCAAGTGGTCCCGCTGCCTCAGCTTGCCAAGTAGCTGGGACCAGACACATGTACCCCTACATGACTAAGTTTTTGTACTTTTTGGAGTGATGGGGTCACAAATTCCTGGCCTTAACCAATCTTCCTAAGTGCTGATATAATAGGCATGAGCCACCGAGTCCAGACAAGAGTAAGGAAATAAATTCTACACATTTTTTAATGCATCAGCTAGCCTCTTCTGAAAGCACCTAACTCAAGTTTTAAATGTTTGTTAATTGCCATGTAAGAATCCCTTTATTTTCATTTCTAAATAAGTGTGGTAAAGAATAATAATGATGATAGTAATAATTGCAATAACCTTTTAATAGAGCATGCTGTGAGCCAGGTACTAAACTATTGTGGGTATTATATTCCTTATCTTATTTAACCCTACATGGCATCTTAGACATTAGATGTTTCTATTGCTCCATTATTTACTGAGGAGGCAGTTGAGATTTTGTAATGCTGTAACAGGTGCCTGTCTCCAACTATGGAGGATCCAAAAGAGGAAGTGTAGAGACACTTGTAGTACAATTTCTCAGACTAGTACTGTAGCACTTTCCTCTTGCTCTGCTTTGGTGTGGAGTACAAGACTTGATTCTTTTCTGTTTTAAGTGAGTGTAATTATTCATATCATAGCTAGAACCATTTTCTCATTTTTAAAATGACATTTAAAACATAACATAATGTGAATATTACTTGATCTGCCAATATAGCCTAATAGAGTACTAAAGTAGGTCGAACTAAATCAATGATTGTTACAGGAATTTTGCTTTTCAAGATGCCTTTGCCATGTCTACATAAGTCAGCATACATTGTATAAAACTACATCAACAACAAATAAGGGATAACAATATTAAGGGGTGTTTCATATTTGGGAGGCTATGCCCAAAATTGTATGTGTGAATTGTTTTCTTTTTCTTTTCTTTAGTGAGTGATATGACAAAAGAATCACTTTATTAAAGATAGAAGAATCTAAATGATGACTCGAGGACCAATAGAATAATTGAAGCTTGCTCTTAGACGAAGAAAATTCATAGAAAACAACTTATATAGATTATTTTTGTATTTTGAGGACAGAAATTATAAAAATAATCTATTTGACTTGCAGATATGATTCAGCTCAGGAAGAGGAGTGCTTTGATGTGGTAGAGTCATGAGTCGGTCAAAATCAGCGCTCCCAGGACCACCTGGATCATCAAGGGCAAATGACAGTAGGCACTCAAAAAGGTTAGGACCCCGAGAATTTTAACAGCAGAAGACAAAACCTGAGAAGCCTTAGTCTGAGGTGAGTCCTGATGTTTTGTTTCACCATCCTTAGAGGGACAGGGTGAGCCTGGACAGGGAGCCCGATCAGCAAGGCAACTTAAGGGTCTGCCGGACCACATGTAACTGAGAGTCACTGATGGACACTGCCAGACAGCTAGAATCATTAGCAGGAATAACAGGAGGAATTCTAGTGTTCCCTTGCCTGGGTGAGGGAAAAATAGTAATCAACAAACAAATTTTGAGGCTATACTATGGAGTAACCTGAGTAAATAATGGGAAAACCAAGTTGGACACAGAGTCATTGAACTGGCTAACTGCAGTTAATTTGAGAAAAAGATGAGACAGTATTTGCAGCCTGGCTTTGTTAATGAGTAAATATAGCTACACTGACAGTGAGAAGCTAGAAGGACAAAGAGGATAGAAATGTACTAAAATCTTGCATGATAAATGTAATGGCATAAATATTTCCCATCAGAAATTCTGCCCTCAGAAAGAATGGAGTCACCACTCCACCTGAATAAAATATCAACTTCTATACAAAACTAATTACACAAACCTTCCTCCCCTCTAATTAACTTAGTAACTAAATATTTGTCAAATACTATGTTCAAGGGACTAGTGTGTTCTGTGCTCCCTTGAGTGAAAAAACAGGCGAAACCCCTCCCACAGGTGAAGGAAACTGAACAGCTAATCGCACACATCATATTTGCTTATATAGAGTTTGAGTCATAATAAATGTTATGAAAAAGTAGTAGAAGAACTTATCAATTAATGACATACCTCTGTCAACATGAATTAGACCAGAAGTGAGTAAGCATGAGACCAGATTAAAGAAACAAAGCAAAATGAAGACCTTGTTATAGCTTTGGGGAAATTTTAATGTAATCTTACATTAACCACAGAAAGACAGACTCTCTCCTAGCTGGACATTTCCTCAATGAAATATAAAGGCAGGATGTCTTGGGGTCACTTCATTCTCAGCCTGATGATAACAGAGAAAAATATGATGGAAAAGGCCAGGAAAATCCAGGGAACTGAATCCCAAGCTGGAGCCGCTGACCTGAGTTCACTTTGAAACTTGCGCTCTCTCTTGTGAGCTAACTCCCACCCACCCCCTTATTTTTTTACTATGTATATAAGTTTGAGTTGGATTTTTATTATTTGTGATTGAAAGTATCTGAGCTGGTGCAGCCTTGCATAAGTGTTTAACCTCAGAATATTTTTTCATTTGCCATATGAGCCCTAAGGATATGAGAAGCCTGTTATGAAGCTCTAATGGGATGATGTTTGTCACTGTGCATTGCAGTCTATAAACATTTCAAAGTCATTATTTAGGAATATGAGCAAAAACAGAATAATCAGATTTAAGTTCATTTTCACTAACAATCATGCCTGTGCAAGCTTAAATGATAAAAATACGCCTGAAATTGTTTTTCATGTAGAAGAATTCAGTAATAAAAATTACCAACTTTTATTGTTTTTACAGCAGCAAGCAACTATGTAAGTGGACCTTTTCAGAAAATAGCACATTTCAAAACATTTACACATTTACTTTACAAGAGGAAAATAAAGTCACTGAGAGAGAATATATAAAAAATTACGGTCAATAAAATTGGGCATTTTCTTGTTAAAACATACTAGCTGTTAGCATATATAAATATTTACACTGCCACCAACTCCACTTAAATTGTTGAACTAGAAAACACATTAAATATTTGGATGAGGACACAAGGTCTAGCATTGAGATTTGGGTACAGAAAACCAAAATTTAGAGAAGACATTAACCAACTAACCTGAGTAGAACTGCAGCTTGGATGGAAGGGAAGAGGCAGGAACAGATGAAGTGGAACGGGGAGGTGGTGGAAAGCTGGGGAGGTTAAGAACTTACTCAATGACATTTTGAAAGGACTTGCTTCAGGGAATTTCCCAGTGGATAGATAAATTCAAATGTCAAGATTATATTTTATCTTTGTAGCTTTGAAAATACATTCCTCTCCTTTTAAGGGCCATCTTTATTCATATTACTCACTAAATCATCCCGCTTTGGCCCTGGGTACAGATTAGGACTAGCCAATTGCTTTGAAAAAGGACTAGCCAATTGTTTATGTTTATTAAGGTTAAGAATTACAAATATTTTCTAAAAAACACTTTTTTCCTTCAATCGCTACTCAAACCGTAGGGAAAAAAAAGTCAGTTTTAAAACCACAATTGTACCTGGCTAAATATTTTCTCTAATATAATAAAACTTCATAAGGAATTTTTAAAATAAAAAGAGAGCGTTTTCAGAGCTAAAAAAAAATTAGTAAATTCTTCTGAATCAAATAATGAGCCCAGCAAGGGGAAAAAGGAGTTTGAAAAAAGATCATGACTAAAAGACCGATTGAATGATTGCTCAGTAGCCAGAACTATGACAAGAGAATTGATCCTGGAGAAAAAAGCAATTACTATTTATGTTGGCATTTCAGCAGTGATAGAGAGAACCTGTCACTATTCAGACTAATGAGAAGGTTTTTAGAGGTCAAATATGCAGAAATTTTCAAAGATCATGCATGTCCTAAAGCCCACAAACACCTTTCAGTGTAGTACTGGTTATATCTCGTATAAATGTCTTTGGGAAAAACTTGCCAAATATAGACTCCTGTTGGATAAAATTAGTTTTTCTAGAACTGGAAAGTAGTCACATAAAATAGAACTATGACACATGAGCTTCTAATGAAATTATGAATTGTTGAGGTATTCTGTGCACTTTTTTTCCCAGTTATTAACCTATGAGTTATTCTTTTGTCTATCTTGCTAATAAATTTCTTGTTCTGCTGCTTTTGTTTTAAAAACAAAGTACCTACTTACATCTAATCAATCAAACTTCACACTGAAATCTTTTTATTCCAACTACTCACAGTGATTCTTAATCCATTGCAATAACAGAAAGAATTTAGTATTTAAAGTCAGAACTGGTACTACATAGGCATATATGTTTTACCTTAATAAAGTATTACGTATTACCTTAATCAAACTTCTCATTAATAAAATAAAGAAAACACAAAACAATAATACATACACTTCCACACACACACCACCTTCAATAACCTTCTGCCTCCAAAAAGCTTCCTGTTATATACTAAGAATATGAAGAACTGGTAAGAAAATAGTTATCACCAATATAGAGAGAAAATAAATCAAATTTGAATGTGGCACAAATTCGAATGTGTTATCAAGGGCAGTTGCTTGACAATTTTAAAATACCGCCAAAGCAATATAATATTCTTTTAAATTCTATGATGTTATTTTTTTCTTAAAAACCACATGTTATTTTCTATTACTGCTACATTTCTTATTTTTGCATAAGAAATAGTTTCAGTATTCTGTATTGGGGGGTAAAAAAGATTGCAGGAATTATAGCACAAGATGCCAATTATGATGGAATGACCTTCCGAATTCCTCACTTCAAATAATACTGTGGATTTGAGGAAGACAGTATTTTATACACATAAGTGCTATGTGACCCTGAGCAAGTTACTCAAACTGTATAAGCTTCAATTATTTTTATCTACAAGATAAGAGAACAAAATCAAACTTTACTAGAAAGTTTTCATAAACTAGGATGCTAAGTATGGGGATTTTCAAGCCTGGAGCAAAGTAAACTTTAAGAAAGGATGGAGAAAAACATCCTTTCTGTAGGTAGGGAGCCAGACAATAAGAGAAGGATAAGATTTCTGCGGACATAGCTGACATGGTGATTTTTAAGTAAATAAAATAAGATTATAATTCTGGCCTTAAAAAGTACTATTATGAATTTTTTAATTAAAAATTTTATTTGGAATGAGCAGTATCTGTCTCAAGAGCAAACCACAGTAGCTACTGAAGAAAAAAAAAAATACAAGAGGAATAGCTTGTGCTTTTAAGGAAAGAGAATTTTAAAAACGGTGTATATGTGTATTAACGAGATACACAGGCGTAGGTGTTACAGTCAGACAAATTGAATATGAGTGCTATCTTGTCCATTTATTTTATGAGTAATGATGGTAAACTTATAGAGGTTATATGGCAATCTGTTTGCTTGCTAAGTTAACCGCACAGAGATGTTACAAGGAGTTGGGGGGAAAAGGAGAATTATATAAATTCACACAGGTTATCTAGTAATTTTGATTCAATAAAATGATAGTCATTTTATAATTGCTTCTATACTGATAGTCACGCTCAATCTATCTAAGTTTAAAGTTAGACAGATCTATGAAATGATAATCCAGAGAATTGTTAAGGTGTTCTTAGACTGGGGAAAGGGGACTGGAGAGGAGAGATTTGCAAACTCTCACCTAATGTGCCCAGTGTGTAGGGGTATAAAACACACCCCTGGATGAAGGGCTCAGCTACAACCTGAATTTTACCTTAGAAATGAAAACAATATAACTTAATAATTTGTACCCTCATATTAATCTGAAAATTAAAAAATAATACTCTAGAGGAGAGTATATTTATGGTTAGAAGCCCACTGGCCCTCGAAGTCTGATGTCTGATTCTGGATGAGTAAGAGGCAACCAGGACCTGTACTTAAGCAAGATAACCAAGAAAAGAGTTGAGAAAAATTGTCAGTTGGTGTGCCCAAGATCCCCAGCAATGTAGGAAGTGTCAGGCCAGTCCTGTCATCCTAATTCAGGATGTGGGAACTTTCCCGAGTGGGTGCAGTAGGAGGGGAAGGGGGGGAAGCAGGAAGGAATCAGACTTGCAGAAACTCAGCAACTGAACTCATTAATAGCAGTTAAACAAGTTGTCCATCCCCTCTCCCCCCCAAAATGAAGATGTTCTTAGAGCAAGATTCAGCAATTACCTCTACAGACTAATGAAAGAGCAGCCTTGAACAAAAAGGAGCCTTTAAAACTCCATTTACCTTTCAATAACAACAGAAAAAGCTACTTCTGAATTTATTTTTCATTTGGTTATAACTTCGTAACTTCCAATTACCTTTAAATTATGTTAGCCTCTTTTTTTTTCTCTGATGCTACTAGCAATAAAAACCTCCTTAAAAAAAAAAAAAAGAAAAGAAAGAAAAGAAAGAAAGAAAAACAAAAGCAGAGGAATGTTCTATTAAAATAAAAGGTAGGAAACACAGGAAAATTTTTGGCCCATGTAGACGAGTATTACTTTGGCAACAATCTGTCTGATGTAGCTGTTTTGGAATTCTGGATTTATATTGAAGGTTTTTATTTTCCAAAGACAGGCCTGAGCAATTAATTTTGGGTAGTTTCAGCTCCAAACTTAGGAAGGACTACCCATCATCACATTCCTACCCATTCTCGTGGCAGGCAGTCACCCATGCATGTGTTCCTGTAGCAGCTTGAACACAACACAGCTTAAAGGAGCCATGGTGGGCAATAAGGATCTTGTCTTCTAAAAACCAGGGACCTGTTGTACTCTGATAGCTGATTGCTGCTTCTGCTAATGGAGTTGCACAGAGGTTGGCAGCTGTTATTGTTGCATCTCTCTTTCCTAGTTGCAAACTTTCCCTCCTGTGGTTCAAGGACTATTAATTGATTTAAAGACTCAGCACATTTTTTTCTACCCTTCATTTCAGGGGTCCTCAAACTATGGCCCACGGGGCTCATGCGGCCCACCAAGGACATTTATCCAGCCCGCCAGGTGTTTTTGCCACAGCTGCCTGTCCTGCTTAGCAGCCGACTCGCCCGGGCCGCAGTGCGCATGTGAGGAATGTGCACCAACTCTCCAACTCCGCTCCTTCTCTCTGTGTCTCCCCGCCCCTCCTTCTCTCTGTCTCTCCCTGCCGGGTGTTTTTGCCATCTGGCTTAACAGCCCACTCCTCCCGGCCTGCAGTGCGCATGTGTGGAATGTGCCCCACACTCTCTGACTCCCCTGCTTCTCTCTGTCTCTTGACTCCTCCTCTCAGTCACTGGTGTAATTGGAGGAGTCACCAGGTTGCCTGTGCAGAGCCTGCTGCTGCCTAAGGACTGAGGTAAGAACAAGTTAGAATTTTTTTTTTTTTTTTTTTAAGTTAGGAGGTCTATTTTTCTTTCTTTCTTTCTTTTTTTTTTTTTTTTTTTTTTTTATTTTTCATTTAGTAGGGGTTTTTTTTTTTTTTTTTTTTTTTTTTTGATTTTATGGGGGGATTTATTTACATAAAATATGGTTTAGTTTTTT
>CAUYPK010024042.1:0-30418 GCA_963574355.1 Loris lydekkerianus
GGTGGGGTGGGTGGTTGCGCCGGGGGTGGTAACCCCCCGGGGGGGTGACCGCGGACCGGGCGCGGGGGGGGGGGGGGGGGGGGGGGGGAGGGGGCAGGAGCTATGCCTTCACTCCCACCCCACCCATCTCACCCTCTGCCCCAGCTGTTCAACATCTACCCCTGGCTTGGGGCTCTGCTCCAGCTGCACCAGCCTGTCCTGCGCAAGATCGAGGAGATCCGAACCATCCTGAAGACACTCCTGGAGGAACAGCGGCCCCTCAAGCCCAAGGGGCACCCTGTGCAGAGCTATGTAGACGCCCTGATCCGAGAGGGCCAGGTGTGGCAAGGCTGGGGTTCAGAGGCCTGTGTGGAGTCTGTAGGCTCACCACAGGGGAGCAGGTCTGGGAGTGTCTGTGCTCATCTTCACCAAGCTCCCCTGCCTCCTAGCCAAAGGGCCTCTCGGCTCCTGAGCTTCCTTGTCTGTGAAATGGGACATTGGTAGTGCCTGACTCACAGGGCAGTGAGAGGGTGGTGACAGAGAACTCAGGGAGCTCAGGGGCACTCATCCTTCTGGCTAAACCTGTCTTCTTAAGCCCAGGGCAGGGATGGGTTGTGGGAGGTGGGAGGTGGTCAACCTCCAGACCCTGCAGCTAGCTCTGCCTGCCTTCCCACCTCTGCAGGGGAAGGACCCTAAGGGCCTGTCTGCTGAGGCCAATGTGGTGGCCTGCACCCTGGACATGGTCATGGCTGGGACAGAGACCACCTCTGCCACACTGCAGTGGGCTGCCCTTTTGATGGTCAAGCACCCAGATGTGCAGGGTGAGGCCCCTCACACGCTGGATAGCCCTCCTGCCCTTGTGGGTGGGGCCCCTGGGGCCAAGAAGTGTATGCTTCCTCTGATTGGAGCCCACCCCTACCCAGGCCGGGTGCAGGAGGAGCTAGACTGTGTGCTGAGCTCCGGGAGGCCTCCCCAGCCAGAGGACCAGGACAAGCTGCCTTATACCAGCGCTGTGCTCCACGAGGTGCAGCGTTACATCACGCTCCTGCCCCATGTGCCGCGATGCACAGCGGCTGACGTCCAGCTGGGTGGCTACCTGCTCCCCAAGGTGGGAGGCTGGGCTCATGCCTGCATACCCCCACTCATCCCTGATGGCCCAGGGCTCCTGTTGGAGCAGGAGGGGGGTTCAGTCAGGAGCAGGAGGGAGGCGGCTCCTAGCTGCACACCTTCCAACCAGCCCCACTGCAGAGCCAGGAACCTCACTGTGTCTGGGGTTGTGGGGTGGTAGTGTTGGTTCTTCTCTGTGGGTCCTGGGGGTGTCTTTGCTTTGTGTACCAACGTGGGGGGTCTTCTATGCACATCCTGAGGGGATCTTCTCTGCAGTCCTGGGAAGGGGGGTCCTTGCTGTGTGTCCTGGGGATCTTTGCTCTGTGTCCCAAGGTAGGGGGTCTTCTCTGTGTGTCCTAGGGGATCCTGGCTGTGTCCTGGCAGGCCTTCTCTGTGTTTTCTGGGGGATCTTCTCTGTGTGTGTTGAGGGTCTTATCTGTGGGTCCTGGAGGGTCTCTCTCCGTGTCTGGAGTCACATGTCCTCCCTAGCTCCAGGTGTGTCACCTGTGGGATGGGCTAACACAGGCGTAGCAGCTGTGTCAGGAGCTGTCAGCCCCAGGTGTCTCCTTTGCATCCCTCACCCACAGGGTACGCCTGTGATCCCCTTGCTGACCTCGGTGCTTCTGGATAAGACACAGTGGCAGACCCCAGACCAGTTCAACCCAGGCCACTTCCTGGATGCTGATGGGAAGTTTGTGAAGCATGCAGCCTTCCTGCCTTTCTCTGCGGGTACAGCAGCCCTCGCAAATGCCCTGGGACATATGGCCTTTGGGACTCCAGCCCCCAGGCACTGGGGCTCGTAGGGGCTATTCTTCCCCCAGAAGAAGCAGGCCCAGTGCCCCCCATTCCATGTTTCCATTTTCCTTGCAGGCCGCCGTGTCTGTGTTGGGGAGCGCTTGGCCAGGACTGAGCTGTTCTTGTTGTTTGCCGGCCTCCTCCAGAGGTACCGCCTACTGCCCCCACCTGGGGTGAGCCCTGCCACCCTGGACACCACACCCGCTGTGGCCTTTACCATGCGGCCACGGGCCCAGGACCTGTGTGCAGTGCCCAGGCCCTAGCGTCACAAGCAAATGCCACAGGCCAGGCCCCTAGCACCCAGGTCCCCCCAGCTCCAGAGTACTCTCCAGGTCCCTGAGGATGAGCAGGCAGACAGCCCTTGCTGGGCTACCACTTCACTTATGGCCACCACAGGGCTGCGTCTTCTTCCAGGCAGGGCCACTCCAGCTGCAGATGGTGTCCACTGTGGCCAGAACTGATCCCCAGTGTGGGCTGGAATCACAGCCCTTGTTGGAACACCATGGGAGCAGGGACAGCTTCTCCTTCCCTGACAGCCCCCTCCCAGGGACCACACCCCATGTGCTATAGACTCCTCTCCTTCCAGCCCTACCCTGGGGCAGCCAAGGCCCATGCAGAGATGGGCTCCCCACTCCACTGTCCCTCTCGAACGCCCGGGCTCCAGGGACTCAGCAGTTGCCTCTAGTGACACCAGGCTTCCTCCAATCAGACCCCATGGGACCCCCAGACCCTGGTCTGTGGCATGGCCCTCCTACTACCCCAGGTGTACCTCTTCCACCCCATCTAGTTCCCCACCAGGGCCAGGTGGGCCACACACCTCTCTTTGGTTCCTACAGCTGGGGGAATGGGGTAATGTTAGCCAGAACTCGGCCTCCCAGGGATCCTGACCATGGCTCTGTGCTGGCCAAGCCCTGGGGGGTCCAGCTGGGTCTCCTGTAGGCCCCACTCTATTCCTGAAGCTCCCAGTGGAGCTGAACCTGGGGGGTGGTCTATCTGTGGTGCTAGGACCTCAAGCCAAGTCCCTGGGTGCTGCCTTGGCTTCTGTGGGCATACTGGGCACAGGGAGGCATCAGTCAAGCATATTCTTCCCACATGCACCTCCAGGGATGACACTAGAATGAACCTGAGCCTCCCTGGTCTGCCCATCTGCAGAACTTTCCACCATAGGTCTCACCCTACTGTCTATAAAGTGGGTGATCACAACTAGAGACCAACACGCTTTGTGGGGAGGGTGGAGGGCACTGAGGCACCCCAGGCTGAGAACATCTGCCTGAAGGGCCAGTTGAGCACTGGGATGGCCACAGAAGGGGTAGCGGCTGCTATAGGGGAGAGGCCAGGTATAGCCCCTAACCCCAGTTCACTCTGTGCTGGCTCCCCCAGGGCTGGGGCCATGGGTAGATCATGGGGGAACAGGGAGGCCCCAAGAAAGCCTCCAGTCCCTGGGCTAGGGGGCCTGCCCAGCACCACCACTTCCTGCCCAGGGGGAGGCCACAGAGACCCTTTGGTGGGAACTGGGCCAGACAGGGGTGGCCTCCCCAAGAGGACCAGTTGAGTCTGGGGCCCCTGTGGGGTGATGGCAGGGCTTGGGCATAAGGGAGGAGCAGGAGCTTGCTAGGATGCTGGTCCTCATGGTCTTCAATCACCCTCATGGGATCCTGGGACAGGAAACTGAGGCCCAGACATGCCCAAAGCCCAGTAAAGCTTCCATTTTCCCAACCACACCCAAGATGCGCACTTCTTGAACATGGTCCTCTAAGGGACACATGTACCCAACACACTTTTTATCCAAAATATGACATAACTGGAGCCAGTCTCATGTCTGGCAGCCTCCATAAAAGCAGCCTCTGTCCAGGCTATTGGCCCAGAGGCCTGGCTGGGTTTAGGTAGCTACCCCTGCAGGCTGTAACACAGGGCGTGTCATAGTCCAGCAGGAATGGAGGCTCTGGGCTGGCCTTGGGCATTGGGTCAATCAGGTGAATACACCTGAACAACACACAGGCTTCCCTGTAGGGAGCCCTGGAGCCCCGGAAGTAACTGTCTGGACTGCAGGGCTCGGGGCTTCTGTAGGAGGTGCAGCACCAGAGTGGCAACAACAAAAATGCCTCACTGCCATGATGCCTGCCAACCACAGTGTGGTGACCAGGTAGGACAGATAGGGTCCCTGCCCAGTGTAGGCACCCACATGCATGGGGACGCTGCACTCAGGGACGATAGGCTGAGTGGTCACTGGGATCCCATTGGACAAAGTGATAATAAAGCCTGGGGCAGGGGGAGCAGCACATTTCCTAAGAGTCTTCCTGCTAAGCCCCTTTCACTGTGAGGATGGGAAAGGGGTGACTTGGGAGAGGAGGCTGCACCCTCTCATGTGTTTGTAGGGAGGGGCCAGGTGGTGGCTACTGGGCAGTGGTTTCATTGTTCTCTTTCTGGATGTCTGGAGTATCTGACACCCCAATGTGGAGGGACAGACAGGACGGTTGTGCAGTAGGAGCACCCTGGCCTTTCCCAGTGCCAGAGGGAGGCACACAGTGACATGAGACCCTGTTCACCCCAGTTGCACCTGGGCGATCTGACACAGATACTCCTCCAAGTGGAAGGGGACATTCCTGGAGGCCAGTGGCAAGAAAAACCTTCCAAGCTGTTGTCTGAAGATCCCTTGTTGACCCCATGGGAGTGGGCTCTGGGGGAGGGCTTGGCCTGCTCTTTTGGCCTCTGCTGGGGACCCTGAGGGTGGGGCCTAGGAGATCCCAGGGCCTCTCTGGGGAAGAAACTGGTCCTTTCTTGCCCTGCCTTATGGAGCCCTTTGTGAAGTGTCCTTGCAGGACGCTGGAGAGCACTGCATCTGCCATGTACCTGGCACATGGTTTGAAGGGTGAGCACCTCCTGCATGTGGGTGCCTATGCTGCCTCATTTTACCCCTGAACAAATGAGACCATGGGACTCCTTCCATGGGGTACAGTGGGGACCCCCAAATAAGCACCACCTGAAGTGTGAAAAAGCATTAACTTGGATAAACAGTGTGAGCAGGTGCCAAAGCTTTATTTAAGTCATTCTTGTGGCATGAACAGGACATCACCACGCCAGTTCACAAGAGAACATGGACTGGGGCATGGGGGAAGGGAGGTTGGGTGGGGCCCAAACCCTGGGGATCCACAGGCCCAGCCACCTTCTCTAGGGCAGGACTGGGAGCTTGCCACTTCTCACCTGGGCACGTGGGCTGGCTGAGTCCAGGGGACCTGTTGGCAAAGGCTATTTTGGCCTCATTGATGAGTGTTTTTTTTTTTTTTTAATTATGATAAAGACAAGTTTACAGGTGGGTCTTACCCATGTTTAAGTGCACAGCTCTGTGGCACTGAACACATCCACCGTGCTGTGCAGCCATTGTCACCACCTGTACAACCTTCTCATCTTCCTGAACTGAGGCTCTGTCCCCATGAAACAACCCCAGCCCCCACCCCCAGTTTGACTCCTCTGGGGGTCTTCTTTAAGTGAAATTACACAGTATGTGTCCTTTTGTGATGGGCTTATTTCTCTTTATACAGTGTCTTCAAGGTCCATCCATGCTGCAGTGTGTCAGAATTTCCTTCCTTCCTAAGGCTGAGTGATATCCCCCTATGTGGGTGGCCCACATCGTGTTTATTTACTCCCCTGTCAGTGGATCATTTTCAAGTTCTGTAAACTGGTGTCTTGCTGGCTGCATCCCAGAGAATCTGGTGGTGAGCAGTCCATACGCTCAGCTTTCATGCTGCATGGCTGTCAGGAGAAGCCTCTGTGGGCGTTGTGGGTGGGGCAGACCAGCTGGAGGCCACATCTCTGATGACATGGGCAACAATCTGGCTCCCTGGAGGTGTCCTGACAGAGGGGAGCCTCCCATTGGATCCCTGCCTCTGGGTCTCGAGAGAAGGAAACTTCTGGGTCTAGTGGGCAGCTCTTGGCTCCAGATTTGCTTCTGGTTCCAGGGCTGGCCACTAACCACGCACACGTGCTTCTGATTATACCTCCTAAATCAATGAAGAAACACACCCACGGTCCCTGAACCATAAACAAACTTTGAAGAACAAGCTCACAGGATTGGCTGGCCTTGGGTGAAGACAGTCTTCTGCAAATGGGAAGTCGTTAACCCTTGAGCCACTGCCCGCCTGCACCCACAGGGCACCCATGTGTAGAGTAGGAGTCTCTGCTCAGGGACCACCAATGCCCTAAAGCTCCTTCCAGCTTGCAGAGCAAGGTCCCTTCTGGAGTTGGGACCCAGGCCCTTGAGGCTCCCAGGCGACTGCGGAGCTCCCACAGCCTGGGGGTCTTCCTCCTACCCTGATGGTGAGGGGTAGGTGGCAAAGTGACAGAAGGGGCTGGCTGGGCCTTAGTGGGCAGAGGGGGTTGAACAGCTCAGTGTCCCAGGACACTCCCTAGGCAGCCCTTACTAGGAATGCCCGAGGCAGACCCTATCACTGGCCACTTTGTCCCTCCTGGACTCAGGCCTAGGTAAGATCTCAGGGAAGGCCTTGGGCATCTGTGGCCTGCATGGCACGTCCCCACATGTTTGGCCTCTCACTCGGCACCATCACTTGAGACCCTCCATGCTGTTGCAAGCCTCAGCAACTCTTCCCCTTGGACTATGAGTAGCCTTCACTTTGTTTATCCATTTATCTGTTGATGGACATCTGGGTTGTTTCCAGTCTGGGGCCTTACAAAGGGGTAACAACAGCCACTATCAGACGTTTCTGGGCAGAGAAACGTCTGATACATCCACACACACACACTGAGATGAGCCAGAGACTGACAGCTCTTCCCAGGCATACCAGTATAAGAGGCACAGAGGACCCCACGTAGGTTATCTATGGATCTCACCAGAGAGTGCCATTTTGGGGGGAATGGATTGGTCTTCTGCACAGGGTTCAAGTTAGACCTTGATAACCTTGTCCTAGGTGACATCTCTCTATCACCACCCTCTGCACCTCTGACAGGGAGCTCCTGTGCAGGCTGGTATCTCACGGAGGAATCTTTGTGCTGGAGTGAGGAAGGGTCAGGTCTCTAAGATCTTTCCCCACTACTTGACAATGACTCGGTACCCATCACATTTCCCTATCTGATTTGGCTGCCAGGAAACCCAGAGTATGGTTCTTGATCCATTTACTCTGATCCCCTGAAAACTACATTCCCCTTCTTTGTTTTTGCAGATCTTCTGTTGCTATCTACTTATTCTTTAATCTTTCTTTTTGCCACTGGCAGTTCCATGCAAATTTCTTGGTGCCTTTATTTAAGATGCCTCAAGGCTTGGGAACAATTAAGCATCCTCTTAACTGCCCGAAGTTGTCCTCGGTGGCTCTGACTCAGGTAGCATCTTCCGCAGGGGCTCCCTGCAGAACTGTGATGCCAAGACCCGGAACCCCAAGCACAGTCTCAGTCATCCCCAGGTCTGTGCTGTGCCAAGTGCCTTTCTGCCTGAGGTCCCACCCGAATGGCTCATACATCATCTCCAGTGGCCACCCAGGGCCACAGAGCTGTGACCACACAGAGCAGGACCTACGTGAGAGGACACAGCCAGGTGGGGTGCAGATGAGACTTGGGGAACGTGACATGACCATCCTTAGAGTCCCTTCCAGCCCCAGGAGTCTGGGGTTCTATGAATGAAGGCAAAGGGACCCACCTCCCCAGCTCTGGTCTCATCTTGCCCTCACCATGGGCATCTTAGGGCAGCTACATTGAAGCAATGGCAGACACCTGAGGGTTGCAACCCTGGCTGGGGACTCTGCTGCAGTGATAATGCCAGAGGGTCATGGCTGGGGAGGCCTGGCCAGGATGGAGACAGCCCGAGGAAGCCTGAGGCCTCCACATAGAACAAGAGTCCAGAGCTAGTGCTTCACTGCACTGTGACCAGCACGGAGCAGCAGCTCATTGAGTGTGCACGCTGCCCTGTCCCCACTCCCCAGCACTGGTGTCCTGAGACACTCTTCCCGTAGTTGAGGCTTGGTGGGGACAAAGGTGACGACCCTACAGGCAGCAGGCAGCTCCCCCTAACCCCTCGTGCCTGGGGCTTCCTTACGACATGGCAGCAGGTCCCAGGTGCATATCTCCCTCTGCTTCCACACAGGGGTCACTCAAATCTCTGCCCAGGCTGCCTAGAGGCTGACCTAGGTTCACAGGAAGGAATAAGATTGTCTCATGTGGGCAGGGCATAGACAACTGGGCAGAGCTGTTAGAAACGGCCATGCAAATCCACCACCTGGGCCGGAGCCACAGACTCCTCTTACTCAGTGAAGAGGCAGCCCAGCTTCAGCCTCAGCTCTCCCCTGAAGCCTGTCTCAGATTACACAGCCCACGCCTCTCCAACTGTAACAGCATATCCTGTGTCACTCAGACTGTGGGGCACCCACATTCTGTCAGGAAGAGGAAGAACCTGGAAATGGCAGGCAGGCTGGAGAGCAAGAGACCAGTCCCTGATGTTCAGGACGGAGTCGCAGCCTGGGTGTACTGAGAAAAGCACTTCACAGTCCACAGAATAAGAGCCACAGCCCGAAGGGGGCTTGTTTTTATTGCAAATATAGCCAGCAGAGTCTGTTTGTGCATATGGGAAACGGACTGAAGGCTAGGACTGGTGTCTCTGGTTCATTTCAGAGTAACATCTTCTGCTCTACAGGTATCAAAACCTGTTATCATCTACAAAACTGTCTCTGGCCAAGCAGGTGGGAGGGAAGGGTCCATCACAGTCTGTGGAGCTGGAAGGCCCAGGCCTGGCCCAGCCCAGACCTGCTGGTGGTGCGGCTTGCCATGCCAGCATGGACCCCATGAGGAGGTGGTCCAAGGCCAGCCCTGAGCAGGGCCCCCTCCCACCACCTGACCTGCTAGCACAGCAGCTGCAGCACCTGCCGGGCACGCTGGGCCTTCTCCAGCAGCAGGGGTTCTGACTCCCCAGCGCCCACCTCATCCAGCTCTTGCATCAGGGCTTCAGCCTTCTGCACCGTCAATGCTCGGGCCCTGCCCTGAAGGCCCTCCAGGTAGGCCAGCAGGGTGGGGAAGTGCTCGTTGGGTACCTGGGTAAGGAAAAGACCAGAGTCAGCGAGAGATTCAGGCAGCACAGGCCCCAGGGCACCCGGCAGGGAAGCTAGGTTTTGCCCCTATACCCATAAAGGGACCAGCCAGGGGGATGGATAGAGGCTGGAGGAGTGTGGGTGGCAGGTGGCAGCACACTATGTCAGGCCTCACAGGGGCCCCGACAGAGCTGCATGCCACACCGCTCCCACTGCCAAGGACAACAGGTTGGGGATGGCAGGACAGAGACCAGCCTGCTGGGATACCCCTTCCCAGTGCCGTGGCCATGTCCTTCTCCTTCATAGATCTCAGGTGCTCACTCATGTTCACAAGGCTGGCACCTGATGCCTCTGGACCAACACTAAACAGGTATGAGTTTACAGAGGTACATCTGTTGAGGACAAACAATGTGTGGCCAGATAACTGTGGCAACATCAGGGGGGCTGGGACACAGAAGAGAGGAAAGATACTGACTGAGTAGATCTGAGAGATGATGCTTAGGCCACCAATGTGGTGAGGTGTGAAAACCAAGAAACATTGCCTACTCCTCGCTCCTACTTGAAGACTCTAGAATTGACTGTGCCAGTTACTTCTAGGAATGGGAGTAAAGATGGGGCTGAAGATAGGAGAAGCAGCTAAAAGTCATATAAAAAGCCATTTAAAAAGCAGTCAGCAACTCTCAGGTCTTGACTTCAGAACCTACCACAAAGCTAAGGTGACCAGGACAGCATGACATGGGTGCAAGGGCAGAATGCAGAAGAGTGGAATAGAGCAGAGCCCAGAAGTCAGCCCCTATGCCACGTGCGGACAACTGGCTCCCAACCAGGTCTGAGACCACCCGTGGGGAAAGGAGTTTCTTCAGCTGGTGCTGGGACAACTGGACACGCACCTGCCTTGCACCATCGACACAAAGTGACTCAAGATGGATCAGAGATGTAAATGAAAGAGCTAAAAGTGTAAAACTCCAAGAAGAAAGTACGGACATGAGTCTTTCTTAGACATGACACCAAAAGCACAAGCAACAAAAGAAAAAATAAATAAGTTGGACTTCATCAAAATTAAAAACTTTACACACTATGTGAATTAGATCTCCATTTAAAAAATAATGCAGTTGGTATTTAGCTCTCTTATCCCAGCATGAGCAAAACAGTGCTACTGACTCCTAGCCACTGCAGTCAGGCTGAGGGGCTTGTCCAGCCCAGCCCCGGAGTCCAGGCGCCAAGAGAGGCAACATGCTGGCACTGAGTCGTCTCCAACCCTTTCCCCGCTGGCTCCTGGCAGGTTCACAGCCATACCTGTGCCCTCTCAGCAAAAGTATTTATTCTACTCCAAAATCTGAAGAATACATGAGAAAAGACCCAAAGATTGGGTCCCTGAAGGACAGCCCAGAGCCATCAGCCCACAGCGAAGCATATGGCTGCCAGAGCAACCTGGATAAAACAAGTCCACATAGGGAGAAGAAAATGTCTTTCTTTCTTTCTTTTTTTCCAACAAACAAGTATTTATTGAGCACCTACATGTGCCAGGCACTGTTCTAGTACCCCTCCCCCCCAAAAGGAAAAAAAGATAAGAGGCAGCAAACACAAATTCTGAGGGAGAGGAAAGGGGTAGTTGAGGAAGAAGGTTAAGGGGACTGAGAAGCTTGAGGTGATAGGAGCTGTGCCTTAGGCCTCCTCTTTAGCCTCTTCACCAAAATCCTCCTCCTCTACTGCGGTGGCATCCTGGTGCTGCTGATACTCAGAGATGAGTATTCATGTTGCTCTCAGCCTTGGTGAATTCCATCTTGTCCATGCCCTCGCCTGTATACCAGTGGAGGAAGGCCTTCGGGCAGAACATGGCAGTGAACGGCTCTGAGATACACTTGAAGAGCTCCTGGATGGCTGTGCTGTTGCCAACGAAGGTGACTGCCATCTTGAGGCCACCAGGTGGGATGTCGCAGACAGCTGTCTTGACATTGTTGGGGATCCATTTGACGAAGTAGCTGCTATTCTTGTTCTGCACATTGAGCATCTGCTCATCTACCTCCTTCATGGACATCTGTCCACGGAAGACAGCAGCCACGGTGAGGTATCGGCCATGGCGGGGTCACAGGCAGCCATCATGTTCTTGGCATTGAAGACCTGCTGGGTGAGTTCTGGCACAGTGAAAGCCTGATACTGCTGGCTTCCATGGCTGGTGAGAGGGGCAAAGCCAGCCATGAAGAAGTGGAGACGTGGGAAGGGCACCACGTTGACTGCCAGCTTGCGAAGGTCAGTGTTGAGCTGGCCAGGGAAATGGAGGCAGGTGGTGACACCACTCATGGTGGTTGAGACAAGGTGGTTCATAAGTTGGCGTAGTCAACTTTAGGGTACGGAAGCAGATGTCGTAAAGGGCCTTGTTGTCAATCCAGTAGGTCTCATCAGTGTTCTCTACCAACTGATGGACAGAAAGGGTGGCATTATAGGGCTCAACCATGGCATCAGACACTTTGGGTGAAGGCCCCACACTGAAGGTATTCATGATGCGGTCAGGATGCTCTTCTCGGATCTTGCTGATAAGGAGTGGGCCCAGCCAGAGTCTGTGCCCCCACCCAGCGAGTGGGTCAGCTGGAAGCCCTGCAGGCAGCCACAGCTCTCTGCCTCCTTCTGTACCACATCCAGGACTGAATCAACCAGCTCAGACCCTTCTTCAGAGTGGCCCTTGGCCCAGTTGTTGCCTGCCCCAGACTGACCAAAAACAAAGTTGTCTGGTCTGGAGATTTGGCCAAAAGGACCTGAGCGAACAGAGTCTATGGTCCCGGGTTCTAGATCCACCAGGGTAGCACGAGGAACATACATGTACACAGAGATTCGGTCTAGCTGCAGATCACTGTTCCCATGGTAGGTACCGGTGGGGTCGATGCCATGTTCATTGCTGACCACCTCCCAGAACTTGGCACCGATTTGGTTGTCACACGGACCGGCCTGGATATGCACGATTTCCCTCACAGTTAAAATTTATTGTTTTTGCTCACCTCGAGGTGTTTACGGGGTAGATTTTAAAAAATGTTCTTTTTCTCTCTGCTGGTCGCAGGCTAAAAGAATGGAACGTGCCCCAAAAGCTGGAACAGCGAGGTCTCAGGAGAAGAAAATTTCAAAAATGTATCATGACTATCCTCGGAAAAATGAGAATATACCTTACACTTATACAATAAAAATAGGTTGTCATAAAAAGTACATTCAAGGAAGAAAAAAGCTCCATATCCTTGTTAACATCTATCATTATCTTTTTGATGAGGGCCAGTGTGGTGGTGTCAATTGGCATCTCAGCGTGCTTTGGTTCACAGCCCTGATGGCTAATGATGCTGAGCTTCTATCCATGTGCACTGGCCATGTGTATGTCTTCTTTAGAGAAATGTCTATTTAGATAGATCGATCCTTTGCCCATTTTAAAATCAGGCTGTCCTTTTATCAAGTTAGAAGAATTCTAATTTGCTCTGTGATTTGTAAGCATCTCCTCCCATGCTGTTGTCTTTCTACTTTCTGGATAGTTTTGTTTACAGCATAAAGTTTATGTCCTGGGTAATGACTTTTTTTTTTGTCACTTGTGCTTTGGGCAACATATTTAAGAAAACATTGCCTAACCCTAAGGTCATGAAATGTACTCCTATATTGTCTTCTAAGAGTTTAGTTTTAGCTTTTCTTTCTTTATTTTTGAGACAGAGTCTCATTTTGTTGCCCTTGGTAGAATGTGGTGGTGTCATATCTCACAGCAACCTCAAACTCCTGGGCTTAGGTGATTCTTTTGCCTCAGCCTCCCAAGTAGCTGGGACTACAGGCGCCCGCCACAACACCTGGCCATTTTGTTGTTGCTGTCGTTGGATCTGTCATTGTTGTTTTAGCTGGCCCAGGCTGGGTTTGAACCTACCGGCCTCAGTGTATGTGGCCAATGCCCTACCCACTGAGCTACGGGTGCCAAAATTTTTGGTTTTGATAATAGCAATGTATAAATAAAACCATGTAAAGTTCTGTTAAAATAAAAAGTGGAAATCTAGCCACCCTGACATTTGTCTCAAGACTTCTCAGTACCCTTGGGTCTACCTGTGGACTGTCTTCTCAGCCTGTGCTTGACACACTGTCCTCATCACTGCAGCTGTGCAATAAGCTCTAAAGTCAGAAGTGTACGACTATTACCTCTGTTTTTCTATTTCAGGATTATTTTGGCTATTTTATATACTCTGCCCTCAAAACAAGAGTGGGCTACCGTCTATGCCTGGAATGTCCTGGCTCAGTGTGCCCAGGGATGAGGGTGGGGCCGATGAGCTCCCAGGTGTATTTGCAGACATAGGCATGTGGGAGAGTACCATGCACCACTGCCCCTCGACCCCATCAACCTGTATGCTAAGTACCCCCAAAACCTGGCATCTCAGGAGACAGATTCAGGAGAGCTGGGAACACAGAGCCTCAGCAGAACCTTGGGCTTTGCAGCCTTAGAGCAGACATGGAAATTCCAGTTCCCTCCCAGCTGTTGGGTTTTGTTGCTAAACTCTCTCCATGAAATCAAATCTTATACCCTGTCCCTGAAAAGAAGGGCTTCTGCACAAATGCGGCACATGCAGGGTTAGGTGGCCTTCAGGTACTTGGGTCCACCACAGCCTTTGATTTCGATAATATATAAATAAAACCATGTAAAGTTCTGATGAACTTTACAGAAGCTGTGGTGGAGCCAGACCCAGCTTCACTTCCTGGCATAAGAGCCCAGAGAAGACCAGTCGCCCTCAGTACGACCCTTCCTAGCTGCAGCCTCTGCTCTCAGGGCTGTGGTGCACAAACCTTGTCGCTGTTATACATGTGCAGCAGGAGCCATGTCTGTCTTGTCTTCTGGAACCTCCAGTCCTTGTGCTTCTGGGCCCACCTGGGAAAACAAGACAAACATCTCAGGGCACCGGGAGCAAGAACCCACAATCTGGCTGCACTGACCAACCAGGGCAGTCTCCTCCCAGGGAAAGGGGCCCCTGCAGATGCTGAACACCAGGCTGTGGGTTTGTAGGGGTTGAGGGCAGCCACAGAACAGTCACAGCAAGTTCCCAGGTAGGGAACATATCACCTGTGTGTGCTGTGGAGTCCTTCAACCATTCTGGGCGTCCACAGCTCTGATAGGATCAACTGAGGACCAGAAGGTGCCCTAAGGCCATCTTCTTCCAGCCCCATGATCCCATGACTCCATGACTTTACCCTAATGTGAACGTTCTCTTTCATGGATTCAGTTCTTCAGGAAGCATCTGTCGCATGCTGTGGTGGAACCCTACAGTGAGGTATGCCCAGGTGTCAGGTTTGGATCATTGTGTGGTCCCTCTACCTGACTGCACCTGGCTGAGAGGCTGTGGGTCTGCCTAGGGGTACTGAGCACCCAAAGCAATGTCTCCTGCATGACCTCAGGTCCAACCCCTGTGGTTGACGCAAGTGAATGGGTCCTGGCAACAAATGTCATGAAGCTACAGGCCAGGTCAGTAGATCAGGGTGAAGGCCAGGGGTCTGCATTTGTCACACATAGAGTGGGGCCAGGTCCCCTCCTCCTACCAGGAGACCAGGCCCCACCCTCTCTCTGCATCTTATGGATGGAGTCTATGCCAAGGCTGTTGAGAGGAAGGAAGGGGCAGTCTTAAGGAAGGGGCTATCCTTAATCCTGCCTGTCCCAGGTGTTTAGGGAGAACTAGAACAGCTAGGCCCAGAGGTCACCTTTGTCCTAGGCAGGTGGGGATGTTGACAGGTGGCTGCCTGCTGAGCTTCTTAGTCCACTTGCTCCTCTGCACAACCCAAACCCCAGCCCATATCCAGGCCCAAAGTGTCACACCTGTAGCCCTCAAGGATTCCCTCCCAGCTGTGTTTTGTGTCATTTATTTTGGAGAAGCAAGAGCAGCATGGATGCAGTGGCCTCACAGCCAGCACCATCCTCAGGACAAGTGTGTTCTTAGCAAACAAATTAGCACTTCAGGGTGGCATTGGGAGCCTGGCATCAGCCCCAGGATCTCCTGGGCAGGAGGAGGTGGGGGCAGGATAGAGCCATTCCCAGCCTAGTGTCACCCCATGGCACATGCCACGCTGGGACTGTAGTAGGCACCTACGTGCTGAGCTGAGCTCCTCTTATACAGGGGGATAGGACATGCAGATACACATACACACGTGTGTCTAACCAGTGCTATGACCTATGGATTATTCTACACGTCACAAAATTCACCACCCTTACCACCCCTAATTCACGGCTTAAAGGCATGGAGCACATTCACACTGTAGTGGCCTGGTCAAACCCCTCACCCCGT
The DNA here is from genome assembly GCA_963574355.1 of Loris lydekkerianus. NCBI lineage: Eukaryota > Metazoa > Chordata > Mammalia > Primates > Lorisidae > Loris > Loris lydekkerianus. The sequence continues at coordinate 15,185 of CAUYPK010024042.1, forward strand.
CTTCCCAGCTGAAACTCTGTTCCACTGTACAATAGCACACACACCCCTCAACTCTGCCTCTGTGGGCTTGCTCTGGATAGTCCACAGAGGTAGATTTGCACACTGTGGGGCCTTTTGCTGCCTATCTCATTCTGACCCCGGTGCAGAGGCAGAGGGCAGCGTTAGTACAGAGGGAAGGATGCAGCAGGCTAGGTGGGTCCGGGTTGTGTAGAGAGGGGCCCTGGCTGAAGAGCGCCGGACCTGGGGCTCACCCTGGAGCAGAGGTGGAGTGGAAAGGGCATAGGCCAGGAGGTCTGTGGAATGGGCTACACAGGGAAGCCACACAGCAGGCAGGGGTAGATTCCAGGATCACCCCAGTTTGGGGATAGAGGACAAAAAGCCCAAGGGAGAAATCATGAGATCAGACCCGCAGTCACGCAGTGTGGGTGCCTGTGGTTCAGAGAGAGGGCACTGGGGGAGGAGCTGAGCTGGGAGTCAGTGCGCAGGGAAGTGGATTCTCTCTGCATACCACCCTTCACATCTGGGCTGTTTATGAATAAAATTTCTAGCAAATCCTCTTGTGGGTCCTCTGACCAGCCTTCCTCTTCCTCCTCTGACCTGAGTCTAGCACTGCTAACCTTGGAAATTGGGTGTCTTCTAGTATGTTCTTAATTTTGGGAGCTGTGCTGAGCCCTCTTGGAGGTGGAGGTCACAGACCAGGACTGTAGCTGAGCTCTATGGGTGTGAATGCCCCCGAGGCTCACCCTGATGGCTTCAGAGGGCCTGTTCTGCCTCTACCCCAGGGATGCTCCTAAAACACTATGTAGCAAAGCACCATCTCCATTTTGTGCAGGCTTCTATTAGGACCCGGCCTGAGGCCTTCTGCAGGGGCAGCTTCCTGACTCTGAAAGTACTGCTAGGCAGGACTTGGACCATCCCGAACCTGAGCCAAAGCTGCCCTCCTCTAATGGGCCTGCCTGTCCGCACCTGGCCTACCCTCCGAGAGCTTCCTCTGAGAGCTCTAGGAGGGGATGGGAAGGCCCAGCCCTCGGGTAGGTGTGTTGGAGCAGGGCAGACCCTTCCTCCTGGATGCTGGCTCCATGAAAGGCCATGTCTCATTGTGACTGGCCTGCCAGGACAGCCTTCACTAACTGCCCAGATGCTGAGGAACACAGAGAAGGGAGGGCCCAGGCTCTCTATTGCAGCCCAAGTTCATAATAACGGGGTCCAGATGGGGTTCCTAACACAATACAGTCCAGGGACAACACAGGCTGCTCATCCTTAGCTCAGAGAAGGCAACAAAGGCAAGTGCTGGAGCCAGAGGGAGTGGAGAGGGCTCAGGAAAGCTCATGTCCAGCCTTGGGCCAGCAGGCTGACTTCTCAAGGAAACCATCCCCCCAGGTGGAGAACCCTCCCTTCCAGGAGGCCTTCTGGCTTACCACTCATGAGAGCTGCTTCCACTTCCACTGTGGGGTGGCGGCACCCTGAGTCTATCACAGACTCAGGCAGGAGCCAAAGGGGGGCCCAGCTGCCTACTAGACTCGCCGAATTGAGGATTTAAATCTGCACCAAATACAAATCAAAAGCACAAAATACCACCCACAGCCACTAGGACAGCCATAGTAAAAATGTCAGACGCTAGCAAGTGACCAGCATGGTGTGGAGAACCCTCTGCTGGTGGGAATGTGCAGTGGAGCAGAGCAGCTGCTATGGGAAAGCCTGCAGTCCTCTAGCCTTTAAACAGTTAGCAAACAACTCAGCAATTCCACTTCTAGGTATGTGCCCAAGGGAAGTAAAAACACATGTCCACACAAAACTTACATGCACATTCACAGCAGCAGTATTCAAGCTACTCAAAAAGTGAAAACCCCAAAGTCCATCAGCCAACGAATGAATAAATAAAATATGCAACATTCATACATGAAATATTATTCAGCCATAAAAAGGAATGAAGTCCTGGCATGTGGTACAACTTGGATGAACCTTGGAAACATTATGCAAAGTGAAAGAAGACGGAAGCAAAAGATGACATATTGTGTGATTCCACTGAACTAAAATGTCCAGAATAGGCAAATTCATACAGACAGAAAGCAGATGCTTGGGTACCAGGGGCTAGGGTGTGGCAGAGGAACAGGAGTGGTGACAGCTAAAGGGCACAGGGTTTTTTTCTGAGGTGACAAAAATATTTAAAATTTGGTTATAATTATGGTTGCACGACTCTGTGAATATACTAAAAACCATGGAATTATATACCTTAAATGGGTGATTTTATGGTATGCGCATTATTATCTCGTAAAGCTGTTATAAAAACAATGTCCAAGTGTACAGGTCCATGGCTGGGATTTTAGTACCAGTAGGTGTGCTTTGGAAAAAGTACCTATTTCTTGGTAAGTCCTACTGGAATACCATAGACTCTTTGCAAACCAATCTGTAATTTCACTGCAACCTTATTTTCGCATGAATCTTTAAAGATCTTATAGAAAGCTTTCAGTTAATTATTCAGTACTCAAGCCAGCCTCTGCCCAGCTCTGGCTGGGTCCCCTCTCTCATGGTCTATTAGCTCAGTGGATTCATGACCTGCTCTCCTGGGCATGAGATGGCTACGCAGGACCCAGGGTCTACCTACACTCAGTGACTCAAGTCTCCCCTTCTCCTTTCAAACTCACCACACCCAGGCCTTGGCAAATACCCCTGAAGCTGCCCCATGCTGTGACCCTCCTCCCAATCCCCCCTACCCCCCAGCCTGTGCACAGACAAAGCTGCCTACCCTCCTCTACCTGCAACTCCCCCTTGGGGCACTGGTCTTTCCCACTCTATCTCCCAACTCCCTGTGGTCCTGTTTTCTGCCTGTGAGCCCCCACCCAGCAAAGTGAGCTCCCAAGAGCACAGGCGTGGCTCCTTCCCTGATGGTGTCTGGAAAATGACTGATGAGCAAAAGGCCCCTTCAAAGTCAGGTTGGCTGGTCTGGGCGGGCTAGACTCTGAGGTGGGCACCTGGGCCAGCCCATAGGAGACTGTGCATGACCAGAAGTCACTATCCTTGCGCAAATGGCTCTGCTGTGGCTTCTGAAAGGACCTGTAGACTCTGCAGCAGCGGCAGCACAGACCTGGGGCAGAGCCATCGCTCCCCACTGCTCCAGAACCTCGCACAGGGTATATATACTGCTGACTGTGTGCAGCTCCCAGTCAGCACACCCCAATTTCTGTGGTGTAAACATTCCCATTGGTGTTAAGAGCCACAGAGGTGCTGGCAGTTCTCACCTACAGAGGTAGGCCAGGGCCAGCTCTGCCCCCGAGTGCCTGGCTGGAGGGTTCTGGGCTGCGATGCCTGACTCCCGTAGATGCTGTCGCTCTGCTTTCTTCCGCTCTTTTTTCAGTTTCCTCTCCAGGACCCGCTTCTCCTCTGGGGACAGCTCGGTGTCCACATCCTGCACAGCTGTGTGAGCTGCTCTTTCCTGGAAGTCAAAGGACATGGTTCTTGTTAGGCTTCTGGGGCCAGATGAGGGTTCTCCAAAGGGTGTGCTACTCAGAGCTTCCCCAGGCCATCCTCATGCACAGTGGCTGAGAGTGAGGTCAGGGCAGAGAGAGGGCTGCGAGGTTAACCCAGCCATTGTCCACATGCTTGGCCTTTCTTGGAAAAAGTCAGAACATTGTCATTTATCCTTAACCAGGCCAGGAGCAGCCCCTGAGAAATGTGGGGCAGGGTGAGGCCACCCCCACCCATAGGGGCCTTCTCCCACCTCATCAGAGGGCCCTCCCTAAAATGCCAACCCCAGATGACCTCGGTGCTCCCAGGCAACACAGGCTCCTTCCTGACCTTTCTTAAACAAAAGAGCTGCTCCCTCCAGAAAGAGCTGGAACATAACAGTGGCAATTTCAGGGGCTATGCACACAGCTCTCACTAGTCTCATCACGAGGAATGATTAATAAGCACACAGACCACACAGGGTGCTTTTGGCTGCCAGTACCCCGAACACAGCAGTGGTCAGACTCCAAGCTTTGTACTCCCAAGGAGGGTGGGCGTGTGTGTGGGATGCACCAAGCCCAGTTAAAATTTCTGAGACCTGCTAACTTTCTTGGGCTTCAGTTGCTTTGGTCTGAGCATGTCCAGCTGGTAGCCACAGCCCAGGGAAGCAAGCAGACTGCTGCCACCCACAGATCAGGGAACGTTCTCCCTGGAGGTATGGCAGTTCAGAGCCTTCTTGTTTATTTTTTTTAGAGACAGAGTTTCACTTTGTCACCCTTGGTAGAGTGTGGTGGCGTCACAGCTCACAGCAACCTCCAGCTCTTGGGCTTAGGAGATTCTCTTGCCTCAGCCTCCCGAGTAGCTAGGATTACAGGCACCTACCACAACGTCTGGCTATTTTTTTGTTGCAGTTTGGCCTGTGCTGGTGCCGGTGCCCTACTTACTGAACCACAGGTGCCGCCCCAGAGTCTTCCTTTTAACTGACAGGAACTGTCTCCACTTCATGCTGTGCTAGCCCTCTAAGGAGGTTTTAATTAGCAAATAGCAGTTTTAACATGTAGTAGAACCTCTGTAAATTGACCATCCAAGGGGCTGTAACAAACTGGTTAACATACAGAGGTGGTCAACATAAGGAACTAGGTCTACTATACTGATACGTACATGTGGTGAATGTCTAGTCTATGAAAATTAGGTCAACATAAGGAAGTGGTCAGTGTAGGGAGGTGGTCAACTATGGAGGTTCTGCTGTACTTGCCACAATCACAAGTACCTCCCAAAGTTATTTTACTTCAAAGTTCCCCAAGGGCTCATAATCACCCTATCTAACACCCCTCATTTTTTTTTTTTTTTTTTTTTTTTTGGTGACAGTCTCACTCTATTGCCTTGTGTAGAGTGCCACAGAGTTATAGCTCACGGCAACCTCAAACTACTTGGTGAAAGTGATTCTCCTGCTTTAGCCTCCCAAGCACCTGGGACTACAGGCTCCTGCCACCACACTGGCTAGTTTTTTTCTATTTTTAGTAGAGACAGGGTCTTGCTCTTACTCAGGCTGGTCCCAAACTCCTGAGCTTAAGTGATCCACCTGTCTGAGTACTAGGATTACAGGTGTGACCCTCCATGCCTGGCCACTCCTCAAATTTAAGGAAAGTAAGACCTAAGAGAGAAAACATTGGTTCCTCTGACCAGAGGAGCCTCCAGGAGTGGAAGAAGGCACAGCCCCAGCCACCCTGAAGCCCCAACCTCCCCCACCATCACTCTTACAGGCTGGAACCATTCTCCAAGGGAAGTGGGTAGGATCAAGATTCTCCCTCAACATCACTGCTTTCCACAATACAGATAAAATTGAACCTATCTACAGCTTGGGGTCTTTAACCATCCTCAGTATAAGCACAAAACTTCAAAAAGTGCAATGCCTACCTCATAGTCTGGCATTTCAGATTTGATGAAATACAGAATCAAAACTGCGGCTGTATATTCTTACATTTCAGAATGCATGGAACAATTCAACGTGCATAGAAAACCTCCAGGAGACATTGAGAGCTGCGGAGGAGCAGTGACCAGAGACTTTTAATTCTCATCCACGCTGTCTCAATATTTTACAATGCGGATGCTTCTGCATACTCTATCAAGGAAAACCGCACTTATTAACTAAAAATACATTTTAAAACTAAATCCTTACCAGCTCTTTGGGCAATGAAAACAGTGACTACATTAAAAAAATACACTAAATTAAACAGCAAAACAGAAAGCTGTTGGCTGGAAGGAGTAAAGTCAATTGACCAGAGAAAGACAGTGAGACTCAGAAGGTGAGCTCTGGGAAAATGTAACTGTGCACTTTTCCTTTACCCTATAACTTCTGGCAAGAGACACTGACAAGTTACATTAATTTGATTTGAAAGTTTTCCATAGACTCCACTCAGGCAGAAGCTCAAACAACGTCTTCAGGAAACACCTTTAAGCAGAGACCAGGCTTCTCTCTCTCGATTTGGGAAAAGTACCTCCCAGCCCCATCCATGTGACCAGGACCCTGGACCCTTAGCTGCCCATGCTGCATTTCACCATGAAGTAATTGATCCTGGAGACACCAAGGCAGAGAATGTGCACTGTCACCTACTGACCAAGAGAACTGGCAAACTTGAATCCAGCCTGAGTAAGAGGAAGGCCCCGGTCTCTACTAAAAATAGAAAAAGGGGACCTCACCTAATGTGCATGATGCAATGGTACATTTTAAAACTATTTAAGAAATGAGTATAATTGTGATGGATGTGTTACTTAGTTCAATGTAAGCATTTCACATTGTGTTTCAGAGCAGTACCCTGAACTCCATTAAAGTATCAATGTATGAAGTTATGACTTAATAAAAACTAATAATAAATAAAATAACATAAAATAAGTAGTTGGGCGTTGTGGCAGGAGCCTGTAGTCCCAGCTACTCAGGAGGCTGAGGCAAGAGGATTGCTTGAGCTCAAGAGTTTGAGGTTGCTGTGAGCTATCATGACATGGCAGTCTACCCAAGACGACAAAGATTCTGTCTCAAAAAAAAGAGAGAGAACTAGCAAGCATGAAAACCACTCATTCCGCCCTCATACAAGCCTGGGGACCAGAGGGCAATTCAAGCCCACCAGAAGCATAGGGGGAGAAACGTGCAGGGGTCTGTGAAGTGAGCCTAGCACTGACCAGTCACTGCATGTGAACATGCAGGGGCACAGGAGCCCCGAGGACGGTATGCACACCTGACTGGCCACACAGCCTTCACCTCAGTGGGTGTTGCTCTGAGCCCTGCACGATCCCATCTATAAGCCTTTCTCTACCTCCTTCTGCAGAACTTACTGGCCCCGGCCTGGCCTTGCCAAGCACAGGAACGCCAGGACACTGGGATTCCTGCCTGGGAGGAGCAGGTGTTCATGGTTTGGCAGATCTGGTGGTGATAGTGGACACATTGCTAGGCAGGGGTCATTCAAAAGGGTGTCCTCTTTTCCATGGGTCTTTGTCAACCTCAGATTTAGGGTTAATATGAGAGCCCAGGCCGAGGTTGAGCGTTGAACCCACCCAGACAGCAAGCGGGACATGAATGCCACACTCCCGTGCCCTTTATTCTGGACTTGGTGTACAAACATTCCCTGTTCCAGCTAGGCGCCCTTTCCCCTCTAGTCTCAGAGAGCAGAGCCCTCTAAGAGAGAGGCCTGACCAGTAGGGCTAAGCCTGACTCAAAAGGGCAGGGAGTACATGGCCACAGCCCTTGCAGAGGGAATCAAGGCAGGAGCACTTCCCAACACATGGGCTCTCCTGGGTGGCACTTCTGCGACCAGAGGGGAGCGGGGCCAAGCTCTTAGTGCTTAGCATGAGCGTGCAGTACAGTGAGGGGACGAGCCCTTTCTGCTGGTCACCCTCCACCTCCATGCTCCTCCCGCTGGGCTTTGGGACACTGAGGTCACTGTCCTCTTTTCTTCCGTGGCCCTGTTTACTGTGGTTTAAGGTGGTGTTCACACCTGTCAACAGCGACCAGGGCACGGAGAGGCCCTGGCTCACTAAACAGCTTGGTTACCCTTGGTATGTCCCTACCAAAGTGCCTGTGATGGTGGCCCACTATTCTCTGTCCACAAAGAAAACCAGGGTCCCCCTGACACTGACTAGGTATGCCTGAGGGTAATACCTCTCAGCTCCAGGGCTCTCTTCTTTTGGATGTGGCCCAGTGTGCATACTAAGGTGTCCCTAACAGGCCCATAACACGTTTTGCATTTGCATGTAGAAGTCAGTCTCCCTGGAGGGACACGTACAGCTGGCGGTGGGGGGGCACAAGAGATGTCAGTGTTCAAGACCCCAAGCAACCCTAATCTGGGCCACAGCCAAAGAGTCACCACTTTCATTTTTTTTTTAAAGACAGTTTTATTTTGTTGCCCTTGGTAGAGTGCTGTGCTGTAACATCACAGCTCACAGCGACCTCCAGCTCTTGGGCTTAGGCAATTCTCTTGCCTTAGCCTCCTGAGTAGCACTGGGACTACAGGCGCCCGCTGGCTACTTTTTGTTGCAGTTTAGCCAGGGCTGGGTTCGAACCCGCCACCGTCGGTAAATGGGGCTGGTGTTCTACCCACTGAGCCACAGGTACTGCCCACCATTTTTTTTTTTTTTTTTTTTTTTTTTTGAGACAGAGCCTAAAGCTGTTGCTCCAGTTAAAGTGCCGTAGCATCACAGCTCACAGCAACCTCCAATTCCTGGGCTCAAGCGATTCTCCTGCCTCCGTCTCCCAAGTAGCTGGGACTACAGGCACCCACCACAACGGCCAAGCTATTTTTTTGGTTGCAGCTGTCATTGTTGTTTGGCGGGCCCAGGCTGGATTTGAACCTGCCAGCTCAGATGTATATGGCTGGTGTCTTAGCCGCTTGAGCCACAGGCGCTGAGCCCACCACTTTCATTTTTAAGATTTCAGACCCGTGACTGACCACCCGCCATGCCTGCTGGCTGGTCAACAAAGCTCCAAAGGCCCACACTGCTTTCCTCAGACCAGAAGACTATCCCTGTCTCCCTGCTTGCTCTGGGGGGGCCCTCGGCCTGCGTGGCCCAGGCAGGGTTGGCAACACCAGGCTGGGACACTATGCTGGCTGAAATGGAACCTGGTGTGTCATGAGCCACAGAACCAGGGGGGGTCCCTTTCCACTAAGTGCCAGTGAGCAGTTTTCTGATCTCTATAAGGGTTGGCATTGACAGTGCCAGGTCTGGGACAGGCCGGGGGGATTAGGGCACTTTGGTGCATTGGCTCATTTTGGTCAAACAGTAGAAGCAAGTAGCCAGAAGGAAGAGACAGGATGACTTTATAATGAACACAACCTCCACAGGCGTTTGCTGAATGTGCCACTCCCTTTCCCTGGGGTTCCCTCAGCCCCTAACCATGGCGTTAGCCCATGGATTTGGGAATATGAGGCCCCAAAGACTTCAAAGAATTTTCTGCAGCATAAAGTAGCTCCAGTCCCCACCCCTTTGCAGAATGGAGGGGGGAATGTGTGATATGGGGCCTATTGATAGGTCAACACTAGAGTGTTAATGGAGTCAGACTTTCCTATGCAGAAAGAACATAGATTGGTCTGTGGTATCAGCATTTATGCCCACTACTCCTAGCAGGAGGGAGCCTATGAAGGAGCATCTGAGGGTTGTAGTGTGACTGCCTGCCTAGAGGGCACTGAGCTCTGTCCCATCTGGTCACCCTTGTGGATCTTCATGCCCATCCCCTGGTGGAATTCTTCAAGAGCAGCACCTGTGTGGACAGTGGTATCACCGGACAGACTGAAGTCCCATTTGGTATCTTGGACTAGTGTATCTCTGAGCTCTCTGACAATGTTTTTCCATCCTGATACTATGGTGAGACACACAGCAGCATATGCCTGTGTAGGATGCAGGCTGCGGTGGGATGTTGTGCATGCATTATGGTTTTGTCTTTGGTTTACACATTTTGTTTTTTTGCTTTTATTTTTGAGACAGAGTCTCACTATGTCGCCCTCAGTACAGTGCCGTGGCGTCACAGCTCACAGCAGCCTCAAACTCCTGGGCCAAGGCGATTCTCTTGCCCTAGCCTCCCAAGTAGCTGGGACTACAGCTACAGATACAATGCCCAGCTATTTTTTGTTGCATTTGTCATTATTTGTTGTCATTATTGTTTAGCAGGCCTGGGCCAGGTTTGAACCCACCACCCTTGGTGTATGTGGCTAGCACTGTAACCGCTGTGGTATGGGCACCGACCACATCTTGTTTACGCATTTTATCTCTGGTGAACCCCTGGACCACTGTGAGGCCTGGAAGTCTGAGGGACAGGCACACAGGGCCCTGGAGCTCCCCCGGCTGACAGCACCCCCTGCGTTAGGGTACCCAGCTGGCCAGTGCTCCAGCTCCATGGTTTATAGTGGTTTTCTGAGTCAGAGACGGAGTGGTAAGGTAGAGAAAGGCCCTGTTGTCTTTCTCAGCACTCCCAGGAGGAACATTCCTCTAAACCAAGGGTTCTCAACCTGTGGGTTGTGACCCCTTTGTAACAATGAAAATACATCTTGCATATCAGACATTTACATTATGATTCATAACAGTAGCAAAATTACAGTTATGAAGTAGCAACGAAAGTAATTTTATGGTTGAGGGTCACCACAACATGAGGAACGGTATTAAAGGGTCACAGTGTTAGGAGGCATTAGGAAGGTTGAGGACCACTGCTCTAAACAGAGCTGGAGGGAAAGGAAGCTACCAGTCAGGCCTGCAGTGTCTGAGGATAGGCCCCCAAGGAGCGAGCAGGTAGGCAGGGATAGTGTGCTTGAGGGGCACACGCTGCAAAGAAGCAGATAAGAGCTGGGGTCCCAGGCCACAACCTCAGCTGAACAGTTAGGACCAGGATTCTTAAACACCAGGTTAAATGACTTGGGCGGGGTGTTCTTGGAATTGTGGAAGGTGATGGTGAACATTTCACTCAGGTCAGAAGGCTGGGGCTGGCTGGCTACTGGCTATAGAGGCCTAGAAGAAGCCATATAACCCTCCTGCATTTTCCCACTTGGGCAAGAGCTACTGGATTCATCAATGGTTAACTTTGTATTTTTATGTTTATTTTTTAGAGAGATAGGGTCCTGCTCTATTGCCCAGGCTGGAGTATAGAGGTGCGATCACAGCTCACTATAGCCTCAGACTCCTGGGCTCAAACATCCTATTTTGGCCTCCTAAAGTGGCAAGGATTTTAGCGAGCATTCATCTGGCCCCATGATAAGTGTTTTTAAAGCAGGGGAAACTGCTTTCCTTAGACAGCTCTTATGTAGGAGCCCAAGGCATAACTTGATGGTGGGGTTGGCTATGGGGAACTATTGTTCAGCTCACAGCCACATTGGCTTAGGGGGTCTCATCTTTTTTTTTTTTTTTTTTTTTTGAGACAGAGTCTTTGTTGCCCTTGGTAGAGTGTCCTGGCATCTTAGCTCACAGCTACCTCAAACACTTGGGTTCAAGCAATTTTCTTGCCTCAGCCTCCCAGGTAGCTGGGACTATAGGCACCAACCATAGCACCTGGCTGTTTTTTAGAGACGAAGTCTGTTCTTGCTCAGGTTGGTCTCGAACACGTGAGCTTAGGCAATCCACCTGCCTCAACCTCCCAAGTGTTGGGATTATAGGCATGAGCCATCATGCCCGGCAGGGGTTTTGTCTTCATCCAGAGGTTCAGGAGCCCTGCAGGAGGGTATAGGGACTATAGACATTGTTGAGACTTGGAGAGGAAGAGTTTGAGGCTCTGAGGGACCCACAGATCCAACTGTGATGAAGCCAGGTTCTTGATATCTACAAAATTGAGAATTTGCCTGGAACTAGCAGGTTTATGTCATTCAATAGTTTCATGGGGAAACCCAGCCCATGTACACAGACCTCTTGATCACCATGCAGACAATTCAGAAAGGAGTAGCTGGTGCTACCTTAGGCCAAGCAGAGAGGATTCTGGAACCCTGATGAAGAAGCTAGTCTGGCTGCTTACCAGCTCCCCTCAAAACCCAGCTTTTTAGAACAATAAAACCTGGAGAACAAGAGAGCGAGCCTCAGAGCAGAGATAGCCACGGGGCTGCCCCTGGGCAGAAGAAGTCCAGGTGGGCCCAGGCCTGCGTTCCCAGCCAAGGGCTCCCTACCAGAGGCACTGGGATTCTGGGGAGGCAGGCGCAGGTCTGTGCAGCACACGTCCTGGTGCATCAGGCATGGACCATGATGGACACTGAGTCCTTCCTTCTGATGGTAGGGGGATCACCTGGCAGGTCAGTGACAGAGCTGGGGAGCTCTCTGGTCTCTTGAATGCTACCTCACACCACAGGCAGAGACTGCCCTGTGGCCTCAAGGCACTGACTGTGGCCTACTGAGGACCTGGACAAGAGCAGCTCCGGAAGCTCATGTGCTCATCCTAGGTACCTGGGGCAGAAGTCGGGGTGGGTGAGGCTGGTAGGCATGCGCTCACCCCAGACCTGTCCCTTTTGGCTGAGGATAGACCAAAGGACCCTGGGCTGAGTGGCGGTGTCCACTGCTCCACGGGAATACAGGGCTCTGGGTCATGCTGGGAAAGCTGTGAATGTAGGAGAAAGGCCCCTGTGTGATCTCCCTCCCCAGCCACAGTTCTCCCCCAATCTGGCCTGTACCTTCACATGCTCCCTGTCCTCTGCCACACTTCCTGAGGCAGAGAGCATGTTGCTTACCAAGACCCTGGGTTGGGGCCCCAAACAGGACCACAGCAGAACACACATGCACAAAGGGGCTGTGGCTGGGCAGGGCAGGCCAGTTGCTGCTCTCTTGCAGTTCTCCCTCCTGGGGTCCCCAGGTCTCATGGAACAGGATGAAGGAAAGGCTAGGCATCTTTCTATAAGCTCCTAGGGGAAGGCAAGCCACTTGCAAGTCCGTGACCTGGCAGAGCTGGGCCCGAGGTGAGGACATCCAGCCTTTGGTTGGGCCTCCTGATAGTGACCTGCACCAGCCAACAGATGGACAGAGAGGTTCTGACCAGCTAAAGGAGGGCAGAGTCCAGGCTTCTCACCTGGACCTTTGTGTTCATCTTGGCAGCAGAACTAAGCATCACAGCAATGACTTCAGGGTGCACTAAATGAAGTCAGAAGGTAAGTTAGTCTTAAGTAAATCCGACACTTCTCTTTCTTCATCCAAAGCCAGTCTGCATGCAGTGGCCACTTGGGGTATTGCTTCAACAAAGGGTCCAGACTGAAGCGAGGACAACAGCGAGTTCTGTCCACCTATCCCCAGGATGGGGGCTTTTGCTGGCCATCAGCTACCAGCCTGCCAGGCCTTTAGGCCCCAGAACACAACCAGCCCCACTGTGGTAGTCCCAGGAGGCCAGGCTGGCTGAAGACAGAACCTGTCTAGCTCATTCTGAAACCCACAGTCTACCAACAACCCCGCAGAATTAGTAGGCTAAAAAAAGTGTGCAAAGGCTTGGTGCCCATAGCACAGTGGTTACGGCACCAGCCACATACACCAAGGCTGGCAGGTTCGAATCCAGCCCAGGCCACCTAAACAACGATGACAACTGCATCAAAAAATAGCTGGGCCATGTGGCAGGTGCCTGTAGTCCCAGCTACTTGGGAGGCTGAGGCAAGAGAATCACTTAAGCCGAAGAGTTTGAGGTTGCTGTGAGCTGAGATGTTACAACAGTCTACTGAGGGTGACATAGTGAGACTATATTAAAAAAAAAAAAAAAAAAAAAGTGTGCATAAAGAATGCTCATGGGGTGGCACCTGTGGCTCAAAGAAGTAGGGGGCTGGCCCCATATGCTGGAGGTGCCAGGTTCAAACCCAGCCCTGGCCAAAACTGAAAAAAAAAAAAAAAAAGCTCATCAATCAAGTACTGCAACTGGCACGGACAAATATTAATACAGCATGGCCTCCCCCAGAGAGAGTACAGGGGCCCTACATCTGATCCCCAGCTAGGGAGGCAGGAAGCACAGTGGGCCCTCAGCCTAGCTCCTGCTGACAGACAAAGACAAAGTCCCATAGACACAGTGACTCAGCCACAGACTAGACAGCTCAGGCCCTTGGTTGTTCTTGCCCATCCCCACCAGAGTTATGCCCTAAGACCCCTCACACAGCAACCAACCCTTAACCTACAGTATCTGTTTACAAACCACCAAGAATACTGTAAGCATCATCTGTAAGTGACCATGCTGACAGCGCCTCAGGAGTTTAGGGAACCAGAGCCCCGGGAAGTCAAAATAGCACCTAGTTGCCCCTGTAATACAGTCACACTGGCATCTGGTGACTCAGTGGCTCCAAAGACATCGTCCTAACCACTCGTTCAATGATGACAGACTGAAGTCCAGAGAAGAGAAGCAAGAAGCTGCTTCCCACCTACAAGCAACTCCCCGAAACCAGGGCATGCCTCTTTCTCCCAACTCCCCTCAGCCCAATCCAGGAGTCTTCCTGGCCAGAAGCCCACGTCTGACTGCCAAGTCCACCTTGTATGTGGCACCATCAGAGATTTGGTCCAGTTGGAGACTAAACCTTCATCAGACTTTTGGAAATTATGAAAACTCCAGAAGGTAACTCACAGAAGAAAATAATTTTTCTGAAAAAAATGTAAAACACAAAGGAAGTTTTTTAAATTAAGCTTTATCCTTTGAGATAACTATAGATGTGCATGCCATTGTGAGGTAATTCAGGACACTCACATGCCCAGTTTCCAATAATAATTTCTGCAGACCACATTCAGAATCCTGACCCTGAAAAAACATCTCTGTAGACTCGAGGATCCCACATGGTCAGAAATGCACAGAAGACAATTTATCATTATTATACAAATGTACAGACGTAGACTGTTAAATTTCTCAGAAGCTAAATCTCTCTCTCCCTCCCTCCCCTGACAAAGTATTAGGCTAAACTAACAAGTGAGTGATACGCAGTGTCTCTGTGAGCTGAGCTGCCGACTTCGTGGGTCCCAAGGGCGCAGACACTGGGACGGGCACCGGCTCTGTCGTCGAGGCGCTCACAGGCAGGCACACGTGAGCTCCTGGAGGACAGGGAGAGCGGCCGCCCCGACCCCTGCAGAGCTTCCTGGGGGGGGCTGCTCCTCGCCAGGACCTTAGCTTCCATCTGGGATCCTCCGGCCACAGCTGATGCCCGCCTACAGACCCCTTCACAGAACGACATTTTTAAACACATAGAGAACACATTGATACCCAAAGATACAAATTACAAACTAGAATCAATATCAGAATATTAAAGCCAGTGCACTGATAAAGCACAGATTCAGTGATAGCTATACTTCATTAATGCACCAAATAATAAAACCAAGCGGTTTCTGGCAGCTCCTGCATTTGTGACACAGAGCTGATCTCAAGTGATGAGAGAAGTTCCCCTCAAGAGCTGGGATAGGGAAGGCTTGGGCCCCCACTGCTCAGTCTGTGGTCAGGCCTCAGACGCTTGATAACAGCTAGAAGTTAGTGAAAATACACATGGTTTCCCCCATTCAGGTTCCAACTCCCTGAATGTGTTGAGACTTGGGCTCTAGCAGCCCCAGGCCTCCCCTTCTGCATCATACATGAGGCGCCTTGGAAAGCAGAGCTCCTCTAGGTAGGGAACCCTATCTTTCTCCATACCCCTCCCCTCCCCATCCACTGAGTCATCAATCTCATTCCCCCCACACCTTGAAGAACACAACGAGAAATGCCAGACTCACTGTCCAGATACACATATATGCACACAGTGTCCGTGCACGAGGACTCCGGGTCCCTGACAGCCCCGTTCTTTGCTTTACAGAAGGGTTTGAGCATAGGCCATTGCCCTGAAGGCTCTTCTATAG